>JAQQSO010006145.1:0-11516 GCA_028658305.1 Pachyuromys duprasi
CTAAAATTATGGGCCAATGTAAAAATGACTGGTGTAATACTATTATAATTACATTCACAGATTCAGGCAAAAAGGCCCAATGGGAAAACCTCCCAGGGCACGAATGGGGACTCAGACTTTATATTTCTGGCAGAGACCCTGGCCTCATCTTTAAAATTAAGTTACTTAAAACTGTTCCTTTTTACGACCAAAAAGTTGCCATAGGTCCCCCACTTAAGAATTCCCCCCCCCCGGCTTCCACGGTCACGTCACCTTCCTCAAAATTCAATGGTACCCTCCTCACCATCAATTTTCAACCAACTCTTGCCCAAGACCCCCCTCTTCTGAAGAGATATTGCTTTCATTACTAAATGCTTCAATACTGGCTGTTCAAGAGGCTAATTCCTCACTTACAGAGGATTGTTGGATTTGTTATTCCCCACAACCTCCCTTTTATGAAGGAATTGCTTCATTTGGGGCCATTAGACTCACCAATAATTCCAGAGAGCTGCTCTGGCGTCCTACTTCAGTAGATGGCCTTACCCTTGAGAGCATTTCCGGTATAGGTTTATGCCTCTTGGGACCTAGGATGATTCCCCCTACTCCTCTTAGCAATATTTGCAATTTCTCCATAGTTGTTAATACTTCCTTTCAGTATTTTGCTGCCCCAATGATTCATTTTTTGCCTGTTCCTCCAGATTGACTACATTTATTTATACCCTTATATTTCTGGCTCATAAAGAGTTTTGTGTGTTGGTCAAGGTTCTCCCTCGCCTCACTATTCATTCAGCTAACGATTTTCTTACTTTTTGGGAGCAAAAGGATGCATCTATACATAGATTCAAAAGAGAGCCCATAACTGCTATAACACTCAGTGTACTGTTGGGCCTTGGAGCTGCAGGTGCGGGGACCAGAATTGCCTCCCTAGTCACCTCTGGACAATGCTTCAATGAGTTAGCCAGAATTGTTGACGTAGACATAACAGACCAAAAGGAAGGCATTAAAGGCCTAACAGACTCCCTAACCTCCCTTTCAGAGGTGGTTTTACAAAATGGAAGAGGCCTTGATCTTGTCTTTCTCAAAGAAGGAGGTCTTTGTGCAGTATTAAAGGAAGAATGCTGTTTCTATACAGATAAGACCGGACTAGTTAGAGACAGCATAAAAAGGGTAAAAGAAAAACCTTAAAAAGTGACAATTAGAAAGACAAAAGAGCGAGGCATGGTATCAAAATTGGTTTTCTATGTCTCCATGGCTAACCACTCTACTTCCCAGTCTGCTGGGACCTTTTGTGGCTATCCTTTTGCTTCTCTCCTTTGGTCCCTGGGCCTTTAATCAGCTAACAAGCTTTGTTAAGAGTCAGGTGGATGCTGCAATCAAACCGGTGAGAGTCCACTGCCATCGCCTCGCCACAAAAGAAGAGTCCACCATTGACCTGCCAAAGGACCATAACGACCCCACATCTCGACCCTTAGACTTCACCTCCCTGCAAAAATCAACCCAGGGGTGGAAATTTTGGTCCCGCCCCTCCAAATAATAACTCAGGTCTCCACGACCCCTCATATACTATTTGGCTACTAAACATATTCCTTCCAGGATCCTTGTGGAGCCTTGATGGTCTTATTTGCGTTACATTTCCACAAAGTGAGTGGTCTTGTAAGTCAGAGACTGAACAGGTGGATAAGTCTCGGCCCGCCTAAGACAGGACGACCTCCCCAGGAAGAGGCCAATCTAATGACGGGTAAGGGTCCAGCACTGCCCTTCTAACAGGCTCAGACCCCGTTTGTGCCGCTTGTATTGAGGTCAATCTAATGGCCTTGTAAAACTCAATGGCCTATGAGTGACAACGCTTGACATACTCTGGGGAACACTTGCCTCTCTGGCGATGCTTTGCTCCTTTGGATCCAAAATTCAAAAATATTACTATTAAACAAAAACAATTGGCTACCAAAATGAGTCCTTCTTTGGGACACCATCAGAGGGTTGCAGAAACCTCCCTACTCTTATTCTTATATACAGAAAAGGGGGATATGTTAGGAACTGGCCCTGAGAAACTTGTGACTTTTCCCCACCCTGCTGCACCTGGCTGATCAACATCTTGCTTGGCAGTTGCAAAGATGTGAGAACTGTACCATGACTTTTTAGGAGTAACCATTGTCATGACCACAGAATGTTCCAGGCCCTGTGCCAAGAAGATTTTGCAACTTTCCACCCTCACTCACCTGCCTAACCCCACCCCTACCTAAAACCAGCTTTAAAAAACCTGCATCTGCTCAATAAAATTAGGCTCTTGACAAGTGTGCATTTGCTTGAGCCCGTTCCTCCTCTCGCCCATCTCTTCCAGGTCTTGGTCCTCCTCGTCCCCATGAATAACTAGGTCCTGCGGGTCGGGACATGCACATACATGGAAACTGAACAACATGCTACTCAAGGACAGCCTGGTTAGGGAAGAAATTAAGAAAAAAAGTAAGGACTTCCTAGAATTCAATGAAAATGAAAGCACAACACACACAAACTTATGGGACACAATGAAGGCAGTGCTAAGAGGAAAGTTCATAGCACTAAGTGCCTTCAAGAAGAAATTTGAAACATCTCATACAAGCAACTTAATGGCCCAACTGAAAGCCCTAGAAAAAAAAGAAGCAGATACACCCAAGAGGAGCAGACAGCTGAAAATAATCAAACTCAGGGCCGAAATTAATCAATTATAAATAAATAAAACTATTCAAAGAATCAATGAAACCAAGAGCTGGTTCTTTGAGAAAATCAACAAGATAGACAAGCCCCTAGACAAACTAACAAAAAGGCAGAGAGAAACGGTCCAAATCAGAACAATCAGAATCGAAAAGGGGGATATAACTACAGACACTGAGGAAATCCAAACAAGTAGGTCTTACTACCAAAGCCTATATGCTACAAAATTTGAAAATCTAAATGACATGGACAGTTTTCTTGAGAGATTCCACCTACCTAAATTAAGCCAAGATCAGGTAGGAAGATTGAATAGACCTATATCCCCCAAGGAAATAGAAGAAGTCATCAATAGCCTCCCTATGAAAAAAAACCCTGGGCCAGATGGTTTTACTGCAGAATTCTACCAGACCTTCAAAGAAACCCTAACACCAATTCTTTATAAAGTGTTCCACAAAACAGAAATAGAAGGAAAATTACCGAACTCTTTCTATGAAGCCACAGTCACCTTGATACCTAAACCACACAAAGATCCAACCAAAAAAGAGTACTTCAGACCTATCTCTCTTATGAACATTGATGCAAAAATACTCAATAAAATACTTGCAAACCGAATCCAAGAGCACATAAAAGATATCATCCACCATGACCAAATTGTTGCATTTAAATTTTTACTCTTTAAAATATTTAGTTATATATTTATTATATTGTTACCTCTAGAATCACAAGTTGAAAAAATGTGAAATTATTCTATCAGAGCAATTGAGATATGACCATGTTTGAATCGCTTTAACAATGACCAAGGCCTAAATACAATTATATATATATTATATATATATATATATATTTGTGCAAAACCATAAAATAAACAATGTATTCCATAGTATTGATAACACTACCAAGCAGCAAGCCAAGAAAAAACAAGATTTCACAGTGACATTTACTCTCAAAGATAAACTAGTAGAAGTTTCTAAGAGAAACAGATTAATATAGACTTATAAGTAGAATTTTAAAATTCGTGATTTAATTATTAAACTGATAGTATTTGTTTTCTATTCTTATTTATTTTCTTTTTCCTTTTCTTTTTTTTTTGAAAAGGGGAATAAATAGCTCTTACCAAAAGAGGTAAAAGGAAATGACTAGATAATGAAATCTGCTGCAGTAAATTTAAAACTCTGAAGTGATTACAAGAAAATGGGGTTTTAAGAGGTTTCACTGACTAAACTTGATTGTACCAGGGTCTGAATAACTAGAATGAGAAAACTGAGATGAGAAAAAGAATAGTGGAAATATATGCTATAAAAATGAAATGCACAGGACATCACCGTGGAACTCACACCTTTAGCAAACAAATATCCACTGAAATGCAAGCTTTGCTTTCCGGATATCAAAAGCCCATATAACCATGAGAAGTTGTTTAAAGGAGATGGAAGTAATTCCCAAATAGAGAGTGTTGTTCTATTGAAAAATTTATATGTTCCTTTTTTCATCTCACAAAAGTTATGTGCTGCAGAACTACACCAAATTTCCATTTCACTCCAGGATTTGGCTGAAGAGTACTCTCATGGTTGGAAAACAGGTTTCAAATGATATCATAGAAATATGCAAAGCAAATGTCAACTCAAAATTTGCAGTTGTTTTGGTTTAATTAGATGCCAGTAATAGCAGCAAACAAAATATAGTGGGCACATCAAACGAATGTTAAGGAAATTCAAACAAAGCAGATACTGCTGCTGAATTGCAGATGAAAGACAAGCTCCTGAATGTGTGCATTTTAATTAACTTGAAAACATTTCTGATGAATGTGCCACAGAGATTGCTCTTTGCTCTCTTTTCACAGTGAGTGCAGAGTAACAAGAGGATCAGTTTTGATTCTCATGCTTCCTGACAGATTATTCTTATGGGATTATTATTGGGATTCATTAAGGCAGGATACTAAGGGTCATATTTCACTTGACAGCCTAGCTAATGAACTGATTGTGGCAACTGGATAGAACCTGAATGATGTATACATGAGAAGAGTAAATTCATTTTCATTCATAATCATACAGATAACAATGCTCAACCTTTTTCTATGGATGTAGCTATGACATACATGAGCACACACACATGCATATGCACACACACATGCACACACAAACACACATGCACATGCATACACACACACACAGAGACACCCTTACAGCATTGACTTTGCTGAAATTTAAAAAAGAGAATTTAAAAGCATTCTAATCATTAACCAGGCGATGTCCCACACTGTAGAATTACAATGAATAGTAAGAAGAAAAGATTTTATGTAATGCATAATTCTTTTACAATATTGCATTTTTTATTATCATCTATTATAAATTATTCAATTTGTATCCCTGCTGTGGCCACCTCCCTCATCTCCTCCCAATCCAACCCTCCCTTCCTCTTCTCCCCCTATGCCCCGCTCTGAGTCCACTGACAGCAGAGGTCCTCTTCCCCTTCTATTTGACCCTAGCCTATCAGATATCATCATGACTGGTTGTAATGCATAATTTCTAATGTCCTATTAGAATTGAGGCTTCAATGAAGCACTCAGCACTTAGCAGAACAATTTTATAGCATGATATCATATATCAATGTTTAACTGAATCGCAGCTATATAGCATGCTGCATTAGCATATGTTGCGTATACAATAGGAAGTGAACACTAAATTAAATTAGAATTTGCTCTCTTTCAGCATCTTTCTTCCTTGAGTCTTGCTTTTATCGTGGAAGTTGAGTATTTTTCTTTCAAGTTCTGTGAAGAATTGTGAAGGTATTTTGAAGGGAATTGCATTCAATCTGTAGATTTCTTTTGGCAGAATGGCCATTTTCACTATGTTAATTTTACCAATCCATGAGCATGGGGAATCTTTCCATCTTCTGATATCTTCTTCAAGTTTTTTTTTCAGAGATTTGACAAAGTAGTCTCCTGTGCCTATGAGTTCTAGGCTCTTCCTCGCTTTTTCTTCTAACTGATTTAATGCGTCTGGTGTTATGTTGAGGTCTTAGATTCACTTGGACTTTAGTTTTGTGCAGTGTGATGAATATGGATCTATTTTCATTTTTCTGCATGTAGACATCCAGTTGGTCCAGCACCATTTGTTGAAGATGCTGTCTTTTTTCCATTGAATGGTTTTGGCTTTTTTTTTTCTATCAAAAATCAAGTTTCCATAGGTATGTGGGTTTATTTCTGGGTCTTCTATTAGGTTATATTGATCCACTATTCTGTTTTTATGCCAATACCATGCAGTTTTTATTATTATTGCTCTGTAATACAGCTTGAGGTCAGGGATAGAGATACCTCCAGATGATCTGTTGTTGTAGAGGATTGTTTTGTAGATTCTGGGTTTTTTGTTTCTCCATATGAAGTTGAGTATTTTTCTTTCAAGTTCTGTGAAGAATTGTGAAGGTATTTTGAAGAGAATTGCATTCAATCTGTAGATTTCTTTTGGCAGAATGGCCATTTTCACTATGTTAATCTTACAATCCATGAGCATGGGGAATCTTTCCATCTTCTGATATCTTCTTCAAGTTTTTTCTTCAGAGATTTGAAGTTTTTCTCAAACAGTTCTTTCAATTGCTTTGTTAGAGTCACCCAAGGTACTTTGTTACTAGTGACCATTGTGAAGGGTGTTGTTTCCCTAATTTCCTTCTCAGCCCTTGGTGTTTTTGGTGTACCCTCAGTCTTTGGTGTACAGGAGGGCTCCTTTTTTTTTTTTTTTTTTTTTGAGTTGATTTTGTATCCATCCACTTTGCTGAAGGTATTTATCAGTTGAAGGAGTTCTCTGGTTGAATTTTTGGGATCGCTGATGTATACTAACATATCATCTGTAAATAGTGATACTTTGATTTCTCCGTTCCAATTTGTATGCCTTTGATCTCCTTTAGTTGTATTATTGCTCTAGCTACGGTATATATATATATATATATATATATATATATATATATACTGTAGTTTATCATCCAAGAATGAAGTCTCATGTTTTTATTGCTAAAGAAAATAGTATCAATTAAGCCATGGACTGATATTGTTTAAAAGTTATAACATTTTCAAAGATATTGAAGAGTAAATAAACATCAGTTAGAAATTGAGAAAATGTAGAATCTAATATAATGTTGAACTCTACATAGTATGGGCTAGTTAAAAGTCTTACAGACTACCAAGATTATTTATTCTATATAATTATACTTATATTTCCTTTGGGTGTTCAAAATCTGTGTCAGTTTATCACTGTTCTTCAGAAGCCATCAACATATTTTGTAAAATTTTAACATGCTCTGACATTGTAAATTATATATCTTTTTGCCATATTTCATATTATATGCTCTTATTTTTCAGAATTTGTAATTTTGAAATTCTTAGAAGTGTGTCACAACAATTCTTCATCTCTCAACATCTCACTGGTATGTTGAGAAAGTTGTTAGAATCTGTCTCAGAGAGGATTAATTCATAAATATCTTTGGGTAATCTATTTGTTTTCTGTAGTTACAAAAAATTAAATGATTTTATGAGTGATTGTTTACAACAGTTAATTTTATAATTAAGTTTAATTTCATCTAGAACATGGTTGGCTGTAATACTTGAAATTAAATTTAATCTGAGCATATCTATGTAGTAAAATGAGGCATAACCTTTATAGAAAAGCAGTTCTGGATATTTAGGAGCAGTGCTTTGTATTCTGGTCATGTTAACAACATTCCTGTTTGAAGATTTTCTTCTGTTTATAAAATAGGACAATACATGTATTTCAATTAGACTTCTTTTAGTTCAGATTTTCTGAAATTCAATACTATGTTTATAATGAAGTTTGATTTTGTAGGAACAGTTAAGAGAATGAAGAAAAATAATATCTCACTTGGTATCTTAATTTTTATAAAGTATTATTTTATTTTAAAATTATGTTCATATGCATATATCTGTGGTGGGTTTGTACACATATGAGTGTGTCTGGGGAGTTCAAAAGAGACTGCACAATGTGGACGATGAAAACCAATCTTCTTTAAGAGAAGTACATGCTCTTTAGCACTGAACGATTTCTCTAATGGTGACTAATATTATCTTTATCTTGCTCCAAGCAAATATTGAAGTTCTTTGGTTTAGGTATAGTTTATTTTATCTAAAATAAAAGAAAATAATAATATTATGTAGTTGAAACATGTCTAATTATAAGCAACAACACAAAATATGTTATTCTATGCATATATGAATATTTATGAATAAATATAAATATCTTAATATTCTACAAAATTATATTTTATAATATCTGAAAAAGAAAACACTTAAGTCTCATATGTATTTCCTTGACTGTTGCAATTGCCTCTTATTGACTTAAAATGTAATAGACCATGCAATTATGTACTCAGGACAAATATTTGAAATTGCTCTGATCAAGAGTTAACTTTGTATTTATCCATCATGAAAGATGAATTATTGTTAGCTTTGATATATTAGCAATGACTTCAAAGCACTTTAAAAGCCCCCATATCAATCAATTTCAGTCTCTAATTTTTGTGTTAAAGCATTATTTTTCAAGGGACCAGTGCTACCTCCCTGAGGAAGTCATAGACTCTTATATAATACCTTAAATTAAGTTTCTGTAGCTGACAAGCTTAGTGGGCCACCCAAATAAAAGCCAACTCAGGAAATTCAGTATGTCAATCAATTTTAGCACTTAATGCTCTAGCCCAGACACCAGTTCAGCTACAAAGCACAGATTTTAAATGAACGTTTTCATAGAAACCCAGTCAGATTTTTATGTATGAAAAGGAATAATTGAAAGCTACTAACTTAGTAACTAAACATATGGAAAGAATTAACATTTAGATAACTGAAATACCAATTTCTATTTCAGAACATATAGCTTAACTGTTCTAAAATAAAGAAAAAAAAATAATAAATATAATGCTACCCTCTAATGTCCTTTTTAAGGACAATAATAAACATTCAATGAAAATAAAAATTAAATGATCGTATCAGTTAAATGATTCTGGAAATACATAGCTTCAGATTTAATTATAAACACTGATTGATTGTACTTGACACAATATGATGGTGTCTTTTTTCACAGCTTAAAAATTATTTAAAGACATTCATTCTACTTTTATATATACATACAGGACAATATTAAATTAAGGAATGATTTTACAAAGGGTTTATATGAAATAGAGTAAACAGATTTTTTTTTCTAAATACAAGTATCTGAGCTTTAGGAGCTAGAAAAACTTCATAGAAAATTTTCTTTTAATATCTAACAATACTCTTTAGTACTTGACATTGGGACTGGAAACAGTGAATCAGAGCCAATGTTAAGACTCACTTTCCTTAATATATGTTATAACTGACATGTATTTAATCCCACAAAAATAAATACAAGGAGATACTGGACGTGACAATCTACAAAGAAAACTAAAGCTAGGTAAAAAAAAAAAAAACATGGGATAAATAAAACAACATAACCAAACATTGCTAAAGATAAAATTACATTTCCTGGTTTATTGAAGTATAATTGGGAATAGTCTAAAATATGTTCATGGCATAAAACCTTAGACTTTCCTCTAAGGGTTGTCATATACAACTTCAGTTCTGTGTTCCCACTGACAATGTCAGTCATTGGTTCCATCTCCAAAAATAAGTTTGGCTTCTGAAAGAATCTAGCCAGCAGTGTATCAAAGAAGATGCTGAGACTCATAACCAAATATCAGGTAGAGTGAAGAGAATCTTATGAAAGAAGGGTGAGATTGTAAGACCTGGATAGGACAGGACCTCCACAAGGATACAGAATCAAAATATCTGGGCACAGGGGTCTTTTTTGAGACTGATACTCCAACCAAGGACCACTCATGGATATAACCTATAACCCCTGCTCAGATGTATGCCATGGCAGCTCAGTATCCAAGTACTCTAGTAAGGGGAATAGGGAGTGTTTCTGACACTTACTCAGTGGCTGGCTCTCTGACCACCCCCTACTCCAAGGGTGGAG
This sequence comes from Pachyuromys duprasi, assembly GCA_028658305.1. Classification (NCBI taxonomy): domain Eukaryota; kingdom Metazoa; phylum Chordata; class Mammalia; order Rodentia; family Muridae; genus Pachyuromys; species Pachyuromys duprasi. The sequence continues at coordinate 9,660 of JAQQSO010006145.1, forward strand.
AAGCCTTGCCAGGCCACAGAGGAGAACAATGCAGCCAGTTCTAATGAGACCTGATAAACTAGGGTCAGATGGAAGGGGAGGAGGACCTCCCCTATCAGTGGACTTGGAGAGTGGCATGAGAGGAAATGAGGGAAGGAGGGTGGGACTGGGAATGAATGGGTGGGGGCTACAGCTGGGATATAAAGTTAATAAATTGCATTTAATATAGAGAATAAAAATTTAATTTAAAATATGTTTGGCTATTCCCAAAATATTTTGCCACAATTCTATGAAAATATCTTAAAGCTAGGTCACTTTTGTTGCTTACAGATTACATAGTTTCGTGAGATTAATGATTTATTACTACGATTATGTGTAGTGCTTTCCAAGGTTGTGATTGCTAGTCAGTAGGGAAGAAGTTTCTAGTTGGACACCAGCTTAATTCTCCATGACATGATATCTCAATGACATCAGTAAGTGATATCTGCCAGAAGATTAGTTTCAAGAATATACAAAGGACTCAAACAACTCACCATCAAGATTACAAATAACACAGTTTAGAAATACTGTGGGCTTCCTATTAAGAAAAGCAGGACTCTGACATGGACTCTCTTGCCAGCATCTTCATCACTTCACCCTGGCTGGACTGCCTTGCCACGCCAGAGACAGTCCCTGTTCCCATTACTGGGGAACCCACTTGGGCAATGAGCTGCCCTGAGCTACATCTGTGTGGGGGTTCTAGGTAATCTCCATGCATAGTCCTTGTTTAGAGTGTAAGTCCCACAAATTTTTGGTTCTGTTGCTCTCCTTGTGGAGCTTCAGTCCCTCCAGGTCTTATTATCTCCCACTTCTTTCCTAAGATTTCCTGCACTCAGACCAAAGTTTGGTTATGAGTCTCAGCATATGTTTTGAACCTTGCTGGGTAGAGTCTTTCAGAGACCATATGTGGTAAGCTCCTTTACTGTTCACTGTTTTCTCCTTCTTCCTATGTCTGTCCTGTTTGCCTTTCTGAGTGAGGATTGATCATCTTACCTAGGGTCCTTCTAAATTAGCTTCCTTGGGAGTACAGATTTTAGTATGATTATCCTATATTATATGTCTAATATCCACTTATAAGAGAATATACACCTCTTCTGGAATACCTGACTCAGGATGATCTGTTCTAGATCCCACCATTTGCCCGCTAATTTCATTATTTCCTTGTTTTTAATTGTTCAGTAGTATTCCCTGTACCACAATTTTTTTATCCATTCCTCCACTGATGGAAATCTGGGTTGTTTCCATCTTCTGGCTATTACAAATCTTAGCCATTCTGGTGGGTGTAAGGTGGAATCTCAGGGTCGTTTTGATTTGCATCTCCCTGATGGCTAAGGACGTTGAGCATTTCTTTAAGTGTTTTTCTGCCATTCTATAATCCTCTACAGTCAGTTCTCCTTTTAGCTCTATACCCCATTTTTTAATTGGATTACTTGCTTTCGTGCTTTTTAACTTCTTGAGTTCTTTATATATGCTGGATATTAGCCCTCTGTCAGTAGTAGGATTGGTAATGATGCTTGCCCAATCTGTAGGCTGTCGTTTCGTTCAGGTGACCACCAGAATGGCTAAGATCAAAAACTCTTGTGACAACACATGCTGGAGAGGTTGTGGAGAAAGAGGAACCCTCCTCCATTGCTGGTGGGAATGCAAACTTGTACAACAACTCTGGAAATCAATTTGGTGCATACTAAGACAATTAGGAATAGTGATTCCTCAAAACCCAGCTATACAACTCTTAGGCATATATCCAAAAGATGTTCAAGTATACAACAAGGACATTTGCTCAACTGTGTTCATAGCTACCTTATTTGTAATAGCCAGAACGTGGAAACAACCCAGATG
>JAQQSO010006146.1:0-11515 GCA_028658305.1 Pachyuromys duprasi
GTGGGAGGGAATAAGGGAGGGGGCTATGCATGGGATGCAAAGTACCTAACCTGTGATTGATATAAAAATAAATAAATTTAAAAAATGATTACATAATACTGTATTTTAGTGAGATACTGTGTGGTATTTACATATATGCATAGGAGGTGTAATGTTTAAAGTATTAGTTTTAAAGAAAAAATCCTCATATGATTTTAAGGGTGGTCAGGACTGGGAACCACTTGTCCAAAGGGGGTGAGGGAGGGACAGCGAGTTGGGGAAAGGGAGGCCGAGAGAAAGAGAGAGTGTGAGGTGGAGGGGAGGGGAAGGGAGGGGGGAGGGGGAGAAAAACGGGGGTGGGGGGGAGAGAGGAAAGGAAAAAGAGGGAGGGAGAGAGGGGGTGGAAAGGCGCGAGGGAGCGAGGCCTGAAGTCAATTCAAAGAGGTAAGAGGAGGAAAGTGCAAGCACAGGACAGCATGGCCTCAGTTACAGCGGGACACTCTCTGTCACAGAGTCTTAAAGAAACTTTTCGGCTCCTGGCTAATGTTGCAGTCAGAAGCCTGGGACCTTGTGCAGTTCTTGTTGGATATGCTGCCCATTTGTCTTTCCTCCTCCAGCATTTTTACAAAGCCTGGAAGTACCCAGCACTTCAGAAAAGGGCCCCATCCAAACCCTAGGGCTGCCCCCTGCTGGAGAAGGCATAGGCATGAGCTTTAGGCGACAATCCTGCCTGTTGGAGAGGGACTTAGGAACAGTGCTGGAAGGGATATAGAGGGACTAGAACCCTTCATTCATCAAGTGAGGAAGTGGGGTCCAGTCAGGAAGTAACATGAGTAAGGCTCCAAGGATCTCTTGGAAGCTGATCTCAGAAGACAAGAATGAATTTTTTTTTTAAAGCTTGTAAGAAATACACTCATTCTCCAGAAGAAATGGAAGCAAAACGGAGAAATGACAGGAGTCTAAGAACTTATATCTTTTACACACCCAAGTCCAAAATAGGCATTAAATATTCTGTGAAATGAATGGACTGTCCACAGAGGCCATGTGTGCGGACACATGGATTCATTGTCAGTCTAAAATGAGACTTCAATAGACAGAAAGCAAAATCTGCCTTACAATAGCAATCCACTGTGTGTGTGTGTTTATGCACACCTCCCCCCACTGCATACCCACATATATATGTAATGACCATGCATCTTAAGTGGGTTACCCTATACGGAAGTGCTTTGAGAGCATAAATTAGTATACACATGTAATAAGCATTTCCTTATTTTGAATAGAAATACATCCATATTTGATTACCATAACGCAAGAGGGGAGGAGCTTTCAGTTTTATTTCTTTCGTGTGGGGCTCACAGTACCCAGTGGCCCCACTGTAGGTCCCAAAACACAGAGAAAACAGCCCTTAAAGAAAACCAGATGTCTCATGTGCCTAAAATAAATGAGAACTTCATAGTGCCACATTTTTAAGAACACACAAATCTAACTTGGCGGTACTGCATGGATCACATCAGAGGAGGCACATAAAACCCACACTCTGGGCCTGAAGCATGCACATCACACACACACAGGCTATCTCACTCTACTCTACTTAGAACACTTATAAATACAACGATGACTTCATTCAGTCTCTCCAACTGTTTAGAGGAGAATCTTGTTGTTAATAGAAATAGTCATAAAAATACTAATAACTTACTTACAGGCATCGTCTGGAGAAAGCTTCGAGAGCCGGAAAACATGAAAGGGCACATTAAAATGTCTTTATTTTCTCAACATGTATTTTAAAACATTACATGAGAAATACAAATTAGAGAGAGAGAGAGAAGCATTCTCCAACGCTGGAATCATTTAGGATGAAAGCAATTATAAAATAATTTCTTTACAGAATAAAAACAAACAAACAAACAAACAAACAAACAGAAAACACAACAAAACACCAGCAGTCAGGTCACTTTCCTAGGTCAGAAAGCCAGATGTGTCTCCATTCCTGTACTTTTGTTTTGGCAAATCAGTCAAAACTGTCACATGGCCTTCCACAAACAGTGCCCCTTTAGCTTCAGGCACGTGACTTATAAATGTAGTACACCTGAAAACCGTCTGGCAGATGGTGTCTGGAATGATGCCAGTCAGCAAGCGCCAGCAGTTCAAGGCTTCAGAGTCAGTGCTATTGGTTTGGAGTGTTGTTCTGTCAAGGAGGCATTCCTGAGCAGAGCCTTCATCCTTGCTGTTGAACTGGGGAGCATAAACATTCCCAGAACAGAATCCACCAAAGACCCCCGCCTTCAGTTCACCAAAACCTTCAAACCAATCAATAGAAAAACAACATCACAACAGCTTACTTCCTGAGCGGGCAGCGTTACAAGGTGCTACTCGAAAGCTAAAGTCCCCAAAGACAGCACAGGAGAGGAGGCCAGCAGAGGGTTAGCTACCTGGACCTAGTATGACCAAGATGTTCTCCTCTGCAGTTTCTTCAAATGGTGCAAGCAATTCTGACACAGCTCCATCTAGGATTTCCACATTAATCAGACTGTATGTGAATATGTGCTTCTGTGAGAGGCAGGTGGAATTCCCTGAGGAGACAGAGCAAGGCTCTGGATGACTCTGTTAAGCATCTTAGATAGTTTCTGCAGCGTGCTCCTGGATGATGTCAGGAAACAAAAGGTGACTAGTGCAGTGGTTGGATGAGACTGTCCACAAAGGCTTGGTTCCCAGGCAGTGGACTGTTTACAAAGCCTTCTGAGTGTAACCTTGGTGGAGTAGGTGTGGCCTTGTTATACAGGTGGTATACCACCACTGGGGATGCCCAGGCCGGGCCCAGTCTATTCTTCTCTGTCTGTGACATGCAGATCAGAAGTGAGCTCTTTGCTACTGCTCCAGGGCCTGCTTGCATGCCACAACCCTTCCAGCATGATGGCCACAGACCTCACCCTTTGAAATACAAGCAAGCCCCAATTATACGCGTTCTTTTCTATGTTGCCTTGGTCACAGTGTCTCTTCATAGTAACTAGAACACCAGTTTTTTCCCCTTTGATCAATCTCCCTCTTCAGGTTTCTGTTTTGGGGGAGAAAACATTGAATATGTTTAGAGCCCAGAGCTGAGTGGCTATACAGCATTGCCTACCACCAGACAGTGAGTTTCAGTTCTCTGGATAATTCTTTTGAGTGCATCACTGACCTGATACTTGTCTCAGCTTCCTCCTCATTCGATGCTGGGATGCTATAATAAGTGCCTGTGTCCACTTTGTTGGAACAGCATGGCCTAAGTGAGATAGTACATATTTTATAGGAAGAAGGTTAATCCAAGAGCCATTTGTCTCACAAGAGTCACAGCAAAAGGGCCTCCTCTATGACCCTCCTCCTTTTGCTGTTATGGGTCTTCAGGCTATCTGTGCTTACTGTTAATACTAGGTTCAAACAGGGAATTGAGTAACTGAGTATTCAACAGGGGGGGGGGCGGCAATCTACTTGCCTTTTACTTGTAATACAGCCCTGGGTATAAATGTATTCAACCATCATCTGGATTCTGCTTTTTTTCTGAAGCCTGGGGAAGTTGAGGGTGTAGAATTGTACCTCAGACATTTTCTACTACCTACCCTGTGATGGTTTCCTTAGGTAATGTGATGTTGAAACTATTCATTTCCTAACAAAAGGTGATGATGATGATGATATGATGATAATTCTCTTAGAGACACTCCTCAATAATACATCCTTGACCACCCCATCAGGGGGTACGTACTTTTGAGGCCATGTTTTTTGAGCTACTATTTGGTAAGGCTATTTATTCAAGGTCCTAAGAGTCTGGAAATGATGTTAACACTGAAATTTGTCTGGGAGGATGAACATATGAAAAGAGTCAAGACTGAGGGTGAGCTACCAGGCCCTGAACTCCATGACACAGTCTTTGAGACCATGTGAAAAGTGTGCTGGCTTCCAGACAGGCAGACAAGTGAGAGGGCAGAGCAGTCCAGGAGCTGACCCACACACCTCTGATAAACGAGCCACTCCGAAATCAGTCTGGGAAAAAGGGGATTGAGCAATAAACGGTGCTGGGGCAATTGGCAAGGTCTTTGGAAAAAAGTAAGTTGGATCCACCCATGCTCATCGTGTATTTCAAAATAAATTCCATGTGGACCAAATATTTAAATGTAAGGATAAAAACTCTTAAAGTCATTAGAAGAAAATGTGGAGAAATATTTTTATACATCTTGTGGTGGATAAGACATTTAGAAGTGTGAGATGGAGCCCAAAAATGATAAATAAAGCAAAGCAGCATAAGAATCAAATCTATTGCAGTTGCCTCCACTGAATGACAAACTTCGGAAAGACAACCAGCCGGACAGGCAGAAAGTTAATAACCCAATTGTAAAAAGAGCCTAGCAGCCTGTATTTTAAAAAGGGCACAAAATCCCAAAGGATGGAGTATGTGAACAGGAATTCCACAAAAGAAACAAATGGCCAATATATTTGTGGAAAGGTGCTCGAAGTCATTAATAATAACCATGCTTTTAAAAAATAAGACAATGAAGTGAAAACAAGGTTTTCCAGTGAGACATGTCAAGTCACTTGCCTCCTCTCCTTCACACACGGCTGGATGACATCTGAAGGACAAATTGTCATGGGTCTCAAGATATATGAAGAACAGAAGAGGATCCAAGCGGCAGTTACTGGGTTGGAAATCGGATGGGCTCTGGAAAGTAATATGGAGCCAGGACACAGAGGGAGGCCAGTGCACGGTAAAGAAGGCCAGTCCGAAGCCTGTCCCCACTCCTTGGGATCTCTACCACTTCAAAATTTATGTGTGATCTTATTAGAAGCCCACAAACCATGGTATAGAAAGGCTTCCCTGGTGCATTAGGAGAAAAGCATGGTTCAAGACAGTTGCATGTAGGATCTATGTATGGCGTACTGCATGCCCATCAACACATTTGAAGAGACGCTACTCCTTCCAAAGAGGAGCTTAAAGGTGAAAGGGCTATGCTGGCCACAGTTCAGAACATAGCCCATCATGGTGGAGATGAGAGGGCAGCAGGGGCTCGAAGAAGCCGGCAACATCCCATCCACAGTCAGAAACCCACAGCTTGTGTTTCCTACCTTATACCATCCAGGATCCCCTGCACAAAGAATGGCTCCTCTCAGGATTCAGATGGGGCTCCCTGTATCAAATGACCCAGTCAAGACCCCCAACAGGCCCATATGCCAGGGACTTCTAGATTCTGTCAAACTGACAATGAATGCTACCATCTTTCCAAGTGGCAAAGCCGGAACAACGAACTCAGAAACTCCTGTTGTCCCCCGGCCGCCTGTGACATGCTGAGCCCCTGTTAAGGAACTCATGCTGTAGGGCATTAAAAAGTTACAATCAGACAGACAAGAGGAGATTGGGTCTCTCTGAAATGCCAGACAGTGCGTCAGTCATGCCCTGAGAAGCGCCGTGTCACAGCCTGTGGCTACATGCGGAGAGCTACTTTTTTTCCATCGGAGCAGAACATTTCAGTCGGGAGACAGCTACCAGGGCCATCTCTCCTCCAAACTTCCTCCGTCCAAGAACTTTGTTCTCGCATTTCTCCCTTCTTTTCTGAGAACTGCGTTGTACTGTTTTATTTACATTTCTCTTTTTCATGGAATCCCGAACCGCACACACGCCAGACAAGTGCTCGGAAAAGGAGCGGCACACCCAGCTCTTGTTCTTCAGAACGCAGCCCCCTTCCTATAAGACAGCTTGCTGTCCTATCTGCACCACACAGAATTCTTGTAAGAAAAAGTTATGACCCCTCTTTCTACACAAGTGGTTCTTGCCTTTAAAAATTGTTTGAAACCGCTTGCGAAGTTTGAGGAGTCTCACATGTAAAAGGAGTCTCACTAGACTATGGGGCCTGCAGTTGGTGTTTGCCTAGGAAGGAGGGCTGAGAGCTTAGGTCCTGATCATGTTTGATACCCCGTTCATTCGGTCACTGACTTATCACTTAATAAATGTATACCGAGGACTCGCCATTTGCCAGACTCAGCTCTGGGTAGAGAAAAGCGAGCGGCCAGCAAAGAACCGGGAAGCAGCTCTCCTGAAACCTGCTGCTGATGGAGGCTCTCAGACAAGCAAATGGCATGCAGACATGCGGCAGGGCGCGGTAGTGTACAGGCTTGTCAGTAGCTGCCTCAGTCTTCCTTTATGTCCCCAGCTCTTGTGAAATCTAACTGAAACCAGCACTTGGTTCTCTAAGACCAGCTCAAAGGCACGTCCTCTGCCCACGCCCGCAGCCTCCTCCACTCTTCTCACAGGAGCAGCATCTTGGGGGTAGCCTTCCACTCTCAGTGGGATTCTTTTGACCTTATTTTAAGGACGCAGCCTCCAGAAGAAACGCCGGTCTCTGACGGTATGAATATCCACCCTGCACACACAGCTCCAGTGCCGGCCAGAGCAGAACTATCCCACTAGCAAACATAAAAATAAGCCTGGGTGGCCAATGGGTGGGAAGGACAAGCCCAGGGGTTACTCCAAGCCTGAGCATCAGCGACTCCCAGCGGGTAGACAAGCTAATTCATAACCAGGCCCCAACACATCAAGGAGGCATCTAGTAATCCAGATGCTCTTAGATAGAGACTTAAAGACGCTGGAGGCACAACAACTCCCCTCTCCTTCAGTATGGGGGTGGGGAGAACTTTACCCCTGGGCCTGTGGGGGGCTGCAGCAGGAAGGGAGGAGGAAAAGAAGGAGGAGAAGGAGGAGGCGGTGGCAGCTTCCCTGCTGGGTGGGAACGGATTGGGACCAACTTGGAAAGGCGAATGAAGAGAACGAAGAAGGTCTGGAGGAAAGAGAGCATGGGAGCATTTTCCAGAAGGTCCTGAGTGCCTGCCTCCATTCCGGGCCGGCTCATCCCCACTGTGGGCGGAGTCTTGGAGACCAGAGCCCGCCTGGCGCTTGTAGGCCAACATCCTCAGGACCCTAGCAGGAACTCTGGCCCGCGCCCGCGGGTACCTGCTGGAGCTGCAGGGGTGCCTGAAGCACGGCCACCGCCCCGCGCGCCGCCATGGTCGTCTCCGCGCCCGATCCCCGTGGGAAGCGTGTGGCAGAGTACTCGAGGACCGCGCCCTCGGGTCACGCGTGGGAGCTGACCTGGTGGTGGCGGGCGGGCGGCCTGGCCATAGCTGCGCTAGGCGGTGCCTCCTCCGGAGCCCAGGGTCAACGTGCATCTTGCCGGAGCAGTGCGCGTCCCCTCGGCCTCAGGAACCACGATAGGAACGCGTTCTGCCGGTCCACCGAGGTGATGAACCGTCCTGCCCCCCGCCTGGTACTCTGCTGGAACCAGAGGTGACTGGGCTGGAGGAGGGTCCTGAACAGGTAGGAGGAGAGATGTGGGGAGCTGAGGACAAATGGATCTGAGAGGGCAAGTTGAGGGTGGGGAAGGGGGCAAGTAAAGGAACAGGAGGTGGGAAGAGGGAGGAGGATGTGGAGAGTGGAAGGCAGAGGAAGAGAGCGAAGAGGGGTGAGAAAGGAAGAAGGGGCAGAGGAGGGAAAAGAGGAAGGGGAAGGAGAGGAGGGAAGAGAGGAGGAGAAGGACAAGGAAAGGGCTGCAGGAGAGGAAGAGGGAAAAAAGTAAGGAACAGAGGAGGAAAGTTGGAAGCAGAAAAGGGAGGGAGAGGAGGAGGGAACAGAAGGGAAGAATGAGGGGAAAGAGGAAGGAAGAGGAGAAGGGCAGAAGAAGGCAGCCGGAATTTGGGGGTGGGGTGGAGCGATGAAAGAGAGAAGGGGCAGCCGAAAGAGGTTTCCTTTGTAGCTGGCTGGTAGGGGGACTCATTAGAAGAGCGAATTCTGAATGTCTGCCCACATGCTGAGCTTGGACCCCTCTGGAACCTCAGAGCTTATTTCCTGGGCCCACTGTTCCTCCATCTTCGGTACTTTCAAAGATCACAAAGCTGAGAAGTTTCACAAAGAAGAGTATGTAGAACTTTACTGTCCTGGGGCGGTGCTCCTAGACCTGTAGGTTCCCTTGGGAAATCACCCAGAACTTACCTTTACCATCTACCTTCAGAGGGCAGCTTTCTCCTAACACCAAGTGTAAATTTACTCAAGCACACGATGAAGAAACGCCCACTTAAAACATCTAGCCTGTGGCCTCCTCCCTCACTCACAAGGAGTTACAAGTGTAGATCACCTAGATGGGGACATCTCTGCAGCTGGGGAACTTAATTGGGGTTAGAAAAACATCCAAGGACAACTCATGAAAGTCACTGCTTAGGCTTGCAGCCCAGCTCTATCAGAAAGGCTATGTAGCTCCTCGTTTCTGGACCCTGAACCCCTCTCAAATTGTGCTATAGGGGGGGTCTTGGCTGGGGCATGAGAATCTCTCTTTTTAACAGGCTCCTGCTGCTGCTGTAGCTTATCTCTAGAGAGTTCCCTGGCATGGCCAGTGCTCCAGCTGGAGGGAAGGGGGATGTGAAAGCCTGATGCAGTGAAGGGAAGGAACCAAAATACAAACACTAGTTGACACAGAATGCCTGCTGTGAGCCTGGCCCTGCACCAGCTTGTCTGCTTGCATTAACTCATACACCACACCACCCCCAACAAGGTGTATTCTTGCCACTTAACTAAAGAATGGAGATCTAGAAGCTTGCTACACTGCCTGTGGGCATTCCTCAAGTACAGCACTTGCCTTGCATGCAAAGCTCCTGGGTTCCATTCCCAGTACTGGGGGAAAATATCTTGACACTTCAAAGCTAGTAGGTTCTACAGTGGAATTTCAAGCCCAAGAAGTCTGACTTCATTGCCAAGGGTTTTAACCACTTGAGACAGAGGCTGGGAAAGTCTATGTAAGTCATATTAAACAGTGTGGATTGTGGCCTCAAGAGAATGGATTTCCAGAAACTGATTTCCCCATTTTAAGTGAGGGAATTGCTAGACTTGTCTCTTGGATCCAAGGATGGGAAGGAGGAGTTAAGGCAGAGAGAACACTCAGAAACCACTATAGTTTCCAGTACAGATAACGTCTTCCGGGCGTCTGTCAGGATCTGTGTTAGGAGGAAGGGCTGGAAAGATTCCAGTATACCCTGGAAGTTTAGGTGATGGGCTCTCCAAGGCCTGACTAATCTCCAGTGATGAGGCCCTGGCTGTGGCTGGTGCAGTTTAGCATTTACTTAGTTAGGTGCTGCAGCTGGTACTGAGAATGGGTAAGGCAGCTCAGGGGATCTGAGGTCCATCAGAGCAGGGTGCATCCTTGCCTTAGCCCCTGGCCTGCCTCTCAGGGACAAGGATCAGTATTTTTACCCAGGGTAAAATGCTCTCACACTCACCTGGATTTTCCCAAGTCAGTCAAATAAACAAGACAATAAGACATTTCCCACATGAAAACAGAAATATTCTTTTCCTATAAAGTTCTGGCCAATTACCATTATTGGGTTCTGGCTTCCTGATTGGTGACTGTCTTCCCTGGTTGATGTCATAAAGGTCCAAATACTTCACTGAAAACACGGGGGGACACAAAGGTGGCATCTTCTTTCTGTTTTCACTTCAACAGTTATATCAGAATAGAACTCTCCCAGAACACACTTCCTATCTGGTACTTCTCTGAACCTTGGTGCTATGGTTTGCAAAAACCTTAGTTTTCAATCACACGAGGGGTAGTATGGGGCTGATGCAGCCTGATGAGAATTCACTAGATCATTGGCGTGACTGTCTCAGAAGGAATTAATGTATTCCTTCCAGGACACTGGTTATTTTCCATAAGAGCAGATGTTTGAATAAGAATAGCCCTTATAGGCTCATGTATTTGAATGCTTAGTCACCAGGGAGTGGCACTATTCGAAAGGATTAGAAGCATTAGGAGGTGTGCCCTTGTCGGAGTAGGCGTGGCCTTATTGGAGGAAGTGTGTCACTGGGGGTGGGCTTTAACATTTCAAAAGCCCAAGCCAGGGCCAATCAATTTTTCCTCTCCTCTTCTTTCCCCCCTTCTCCTCTCCGTCCCTGCTGTGATGATAATAGACTAAACCTCTGAAACTGTAAGCCAGCCCCCAGTTAAATGCTTTATTTTATGAGTTGCCATAATCGTGGTATCACGTCACAGAAATAAAACACTGACTAGGATAACAGGTTATTATAAAAAGTCTGGCCCCTGATCCTCTCTGTCTTCCTGTCTCACAATTGTGACATCGTCCATGATTAAGGTCCTCACCAGAGACTGAACAAATGTGACTGCCTGATCTTCGACGTTCAGCCTTCAAAACTTCATCATAGATAGCTTCTTTTCTTCAAAAGTACTTAGCCTCAGGTATTTTGTTATAACAACGGAAAAGAGTGATATATAAGACTAATTTTCAATGTTGTTTCCAAATCAAATAGCTTGCAGTAAACAGCATGTTAAATTCTGGATTAGATAAACAATCTTTCTCTTGCTTGGTGCTAATGTATTTAAAATATTAGATTGTCTATGCATCGTCCTGTCATCACAGTGTGATTGTAATGATGTAATGGAAGAAATGAGTGAATGCAGTGGAGGAGCTGGAAATCACTGTGGGCATTAAGAAGAGGTGCAGGAATAGGCAGCCAGAGAATGGAAGCATCCTAGAGAGGCACATGTATTTTGGGGGAAGTAGTTTCATGAGCAGGGAAGGACTGATTAGTAGATTACCTATCTCTACGAGCAGTTACATCACAGCAGGTCAGCAGATGACCTATTCATGAGCAGTTACATCCCAGCATGGGAAAACACTGGGGGAAAGTGAAAATTTAATATGAGTGTGATGAATTGGAGCTCTGGATAGGAAAGGTTCCATTAATATGACTCAAGGACAGGCACCTGTGAGTAAAGGGCCTAGCCAGGTGGCTTAGCAGGTTATGGCACGTGGCTTCCACATGATGACCTGAGTTCAATCCCAGGGATTCACAGGGTGGAAGGAGAGGCCTGGCTCACACAGGTTGTCCTCTGACCCAAATGTAACAATGCTTTTTTTTTTTTTTCCTTTAAGAGGAAAGCTGTGTTCCGGAAGAACTTACTTGCACATATACCTGACAGAAGTGCTCAAAATCTGCATCTGAGCCTGTCATCCCAGCTACAGAGATGGCTCAGGCAGGAGAGTACAAGTTCAAGTCTCCCTGGGAAGCAGAGTGAGGTCACACAAGCCTGGTTGACTTTTTGAGACCCTGCATCAAAACAGAAAGTACAAAGAGGCCTGGGGGTGTAGCTCAGGAGTAGAGTACTCGCTTGCTTAGGACACATGGGCTCAAGCACTAAAAACGAAGCAAGCAAGCAAGCAAGCAAAACCAAGCAAATATAGTTTATTTTTATTTTTTTTAATTTTCCTAGATATTCTTTTTTTTCACTTTTTTTTGTGTTTTTATTTATTTTTTTAAATTTATTTATTTTTATCTCAGTCACAGGTTAGGTACTTTGAATCCCAGGCGTAGCCCCCTCCCCCATTCCCTCCTATCCTCCCACTCCCTCCCTCATCTCCTTCTTCCCCGCCCCCTCCAAGTCCACCAACAGGGGAGGACCTCCTTCCCTTCCATCCAACCCCAGCTTATCCTGTCTCCTCAGGGCTGGCTGCAAAG
>JAQQSO010006147.1:0-11515 GCA_028658305.1 Pachyuromys duprasi
AAAAAAAAAGACTTTAACATAAAAAAAATATTCCTATACATGTTCATAAAATTAATAAATTAAAATTTTATTAAGAATAATAAAACCCAAAAAATCATAAAATATTTTGTGTAAAATATTTTGATATATAAATAAATCCTTTGATTATATTAATTACAGTATATTTGTTTTCAAAACTAATCTTTACACATGATAAATGTAAGATTTTCATTAAGCTCTGATATATACAAAATGATAAACACAGCTACATATACATTTGCTAAATACCTTCATGTTACTTTTTCTTTTCATAATGGGTATTACAGAAGATACTATCCCACAAACAAGAACACTCATAATATTGAGAGTCTTCCTTCATACACTTCTTAAAAAGGTTATTCACTTAGTGTCACCAAAACAATTTATTACATCTTGAAGAGAAATTTATCTAATATCCACTCTACCACTCCTAGGCATATATCCAAAATATATACACAAGGACATTTGTTCAACCATGTTCATAGCTGCTTTAGTCACAAAAGCCAGAACCTGGAAACAACCCAGATGTCTCTCAGTGGAGGAATGGATACAGAAATTGTGGTACTTTTACACAATGGAATACTACCCAGCAATTAAAAACAAGGGAATCATGAAATTTGCAGGCAAATGGTGGGATCTAGGAAAGGTCATCCTGAGTGAGTATCCCAGAATATACACACTGTATATACTCACTTATAAGTGGATGCTAAACCTATAAGATAGGATAAAAAAACTAAAATCTGTACACCTAAAATCTGTACACCTAGAGAAGCTAAACAAGAAGGAGGACCCAGGGTAAGATGATCAATCCTCACTTAGAAAGATAAATGGGATGGACACTGAAAGTAGGAGAAAACAAGAAACAGGACAGGAGCCTACCCTAGAGGGCCCGTGAAAGACTCTGCCTAGCAGTGTATCAAAGCAGATGCTGAGACTCATAACCAAACCTTGGGCAGAGTGCAGGGAATCAAATGAAAGAAGGAATTAGTAAGACCTGGAGAGAACAGGAGGTCCAAAAGGACCAAATATATCTGGGCACAGGGCTCTTTTCTGAGACTGTTTCTTCAACCAAGGACCATGTATGGATGTAACCTAGAACCTCTGCTTGGACGTAGCCCATGGCAGCTCAGTATCCAAGTGAGTACCCTAGTAAGGGGAACAGGGTTTGTCTCTGACATGAGCTCAGTGGCTGGCTCTTTGATTTCCCCCAACCCCCAGGAATAACAGCCTTGCTAGGCCACAGAGGAGGACATTTCAGCCAGTCCCAATGAGACCTGATAGGCTAGGGTCAGATGGCAGGGGAGGAGGACCTCCCTATCAGTGGACTTAAAGAGGGGCAGGGAGGAGATAAGGGAGAGAGGGTGGGGTTGGGAGGGAATGAGGGTTACAGCTGGGATACAAAGTAAAGAAACTATAATTAATATAAAAAATAAAAATTTAATTAAAACAATTTAACTTACATTAATGTGTCATTAATGTGTAAAAACTATTTTCTGTTTGTGTTCACCCCTCTTAAAAACAAAACAAAACAAAACTAAACAAAACAAAAAAAAACCCAGTTTTCTTCCTAAATTTCCAATCTGGGCTACCTTAAGACCATAGGAAAAAAAAGAGGATAAAAAGAAAAAGAAGTCTCTAGGACTGCTAACATGTTTTGCCTGAGTTTTAAATACAGCTTCCTGTATATTCATTTGAAATATAGATATCTTGTTAAGAAGTAAGATCTTTTAAAATTTTGTCAGCTCACTAATATATAACACAATAAGTAATATCAAGGAAAATGAAAGATATAAAAGGTTGTGAATATAAAATATATTTTGGTAATAAGAGTAAAAGCATAATTTTAGATGAGAGGGGATTTGATTTGTAGATACTAGGATAAAAGATTGCTCTAATAAAAATAAAATGAGATTGGATAAAAGTGGAAGTTAGCATGTATCACAAATTGGTTTATAAAGGTGAAAACTTGAAAATAATATATTGAGTTAGTAGATGGCTCAATAGGTAAAAGCACCAAAGGACCTAAGTTTGATCCTCAGAGCTCACAGGCTAGGAGAAACTGACTTCCCTAAGTTATTCTGTGACTTCACATGTACGCTGCAGCACCCACATCAATAACACACACACACACGCTTAAATAAATATGAAAGTATTATAGATTTATAAAAACTTATTTAAAGAGCAAGGATTTTATGTTTTGTCAAAATAACCACATATGTTTTCTAATTAGGAAACTGTCTTAAACGAATAAAGGTTTGTTTTAAAATATTTGTGGGGAATCTAAGATGTTGGTGTTGATCACATATGGTATCTGAACAGCAGGGTGGAAGTGATTACAGAGTGACAAACAGGCCATGCTGTGGACCCCAAAATGCCAGCGCCTGTGCTTCTCAGGTGAGAGGAGAGCTCATGGTGAGGGAACCGAGTGGGTCCAACCTCAGGTTATCCAGCTAATCCAAGGAAAAGTTCCCAGGGTTCTGCCAGCCTGCAGTCTCAGCTTCTGGTCACCTAACCACTCTCACTGTCCCATGGATGCTAGGGGCACTTGACTCCAACCTTGGACCCCTGACACTAAGGGTCCACAGAAACAGCCCCAGCTGCTGCTCCAAAGCTCAACCTGTCTCCCTAAGAACACCTCCCAGTTCTCTGAGGTCACAGGTTCTCTGAAAATTGCTGGGCCCAGCAATACAGAGTCTGAGCAGAGTGTCTGGGCAGCTCAAGCTCATTAACCTTGGAGCAAGAAAGCAGCAGCGGGACAGCTGCCTCTGGGACTTCCCCTGGGGTGAGGAGGGTCTCCAGGCTCCTGAGGAGTCCAGTTGGTCCTCAGATCATACATCTGAGATGAGCCATGGTCGAGTCCCTGAGAACTTCACGATGGTCTGGGACCATACACACCAGTCTGAGGAGGGCTCCTTCAGGAACATACAGCTTCTGCCCAGGGCTCTTCCTGTACCACCGACAGCTCCAGCAGGCACCAGGAACTATCAGCCAACTCCAAAGACAACCAGATGGCTAAAGGCCAGTGTGAAAACACAATCAACAAAAGCCAGAACAATATGGCATCTCCAGAACCCAGTAATCCCATGGCAAGCAGACCTGTATACCCTAATATAACTGAAACACAAGAAAATGGCCTTAAATATATCCTTGTGAAGATGATAATGGAGGAAATGAATAAAACCCTTAGAGAAATACAGGAAGATACAGTCAAACAAATTGTGGCCTTTAGAAAGGAAATGAATAAATTATTAAAAGAAATACAGGAAGATGCAAACAAACAGGTGAAGGAATTGACCAAATCATTTAAAGAAATGCAGGAAAATATAAACAGGTGACGAAGATTGATAAAACAGTTCAAGACCTGAAGATGTAAATAGAAACAGTAAGGAAAGAACAAACTGAGAAAATCCTGGAGAGAGAGAACTTAGAGAAGAAAACAGGAACTACAAAGAATACAAGATACAGGAAAGAATCTCAGGTGTAGGAGATACAATGGAAGAAAGATACACATCCGTCAAAGAAAATGTGGGAGTAAAGGCCTGGGAATAGGTTTTCCAAGCAAATGAACCCAGGAAGTAAGCTGGAGTAGCCATTCTGATATCTACTAAAATAGACTTTCAATCAAAATCAAAAGACTGAGGAAGGACGCTACCCCCAGAATACAAGAACACCCACATTAGTAAAAGAAACACTAATAAAACTTAAACCACACATCACTTCCCACACAGTAATACTGGGAGACTTCAATACCCCACTCTCACCAAAGGACAGGTCTACAAAACAGAAACCAAACCGAGAAGTAATGACACTAATGAAAGACTCCTTTCAGAGCCTCTCGGGGGAGCCCCCCGCTTCCCAAGGAACAGCGAGACCAGTCTTCGGATGCAAGCCGCAAGAGGTTTATTTTTTACACGGGTACCCGGGGCGACAAAGCCTTTCGGAGGACTTGCACACCCCCCGGTTGGGGTGACAGTTTTTTATACGGCTCAGAGCAGGAAGCAGATTACAGAAGCCAGAAGCATAACTATAGGGGTCCGAGATTGGACAGTTTAAACAAAGACATGGTTAGCTCATAGGGAAGACAGATATGGTGAGCCGAGTCACGTAACCCGGTTCTTATCTCGGGTGCCCAAAGTGTTTTTTTTCCTTTTTTCCCAGACGAGACAAGGACTTTCTGTCCCCCCTCCTAGGCCAGGCGCCCAACCGCAGATATCCTGTTGTTGGACATCTGTCCTGCCTTGCTTCTGACCTTGCACTGTTCCAGTCTTGCAAAATAGTGTTGTCAGCGTTATGCTAGGTTTTACTCTTTCAACTAACAGATGTCATAAATCAAATAGACCTAACAGACATTTACAGAACATTTCACCCAAACACTAAAAAATATACCTTCTTCCCATAACCTCATGGAACCTTCTCCAAAACTGACCATCTAGTTGGTCGTAAAGCAAGTCTCAACAGATGCAAGAAGATTGAAATAATCTTGTATCCTATCAGAGCACCATGGACTAAAGCTGGACTACAATAACAACAGAAATAACAAAAGGCCTATACACACATAGAAACTGAACAACTCGCTGCTCAAGGACAATATGGTCAGGGAAGAAATAAAGAAAAAAATTAAAGATGTCCTAAAATGCAAAGAAAATGAAGGTACAACATACCCAAACTTATAGGACACAATGAAAGCGGTGTTAAGAGGAAAGCTCGTAGCACTAAGTGCCTTCACTAAGAAAGTGGAGACATTACATACAAGCAACTTAACAGCACACCTGAAAGCACTAGTAAAAAAAAAATATGAAGCAGACACACTCAAGAGAAGAAGACGTCTGGAAATAATCAAACTCAGGGCTGAAATCAATAAATTAGAAGCAAAGAGAACAATTCAAAGAATTAATGAAACCAAGAGCTGGTTCTTTGAGAAAATCAACAAGATAGACAAAGCATTAGCCAAACTAAGCAGAGAGAAACTATCCAAATAAACAAAATCAGAAATGAAAATGAAGACAGAACAACAGACACTGAAGAAATCCAAAGAATCATTAGGTCTTTCTTCAAAAGCCCATACTCCACAAAATTGGAAAATCTAAATGAAATGGACAATTTTCTTGATAGATTCCACATACCAAAGGTGAATCAAGATCAGGTAAACAAATTAAATAGTCCTATATCCCCTAAGGGTTGGCAGGGTAGTTAGGGAGGGTGGGATCTTGTCAGGCCACAGAAAAAGAGGATGCAGGCAGTCCTGATGTGACTTGATAGTTTGGGGTCAGTTGTAGGGGAGGGGGCTACCCCTTTTTGAGGACTAGGGGAGAGGGCCAGGGGTAAAGAAAGAAGGAGGGTGGGACTGGGAGGAGATGAGGGAGGGGGCTGCAAATGGGTGTAAAGTGAATAAAAAAGGAAGCAAATTTAAATTTAAAAAACTTGTCAAGCTTTATCTTAATATTATACAGCCAAATTTATTCATTCTTAAATACTGCTGTAACTGACCCTCTGGGTATTTAACAACCATATTTGGAGGTCTAAATCAATGAGGATAATAAATATTTTGGCATTTCCCCCAGGTCAACAGATTACCAAGGGATCAGGGGAAAATAGGAGGCCTCTAGGAGTATATTAGGGCTGCGGTGAATCAGCTGTCTTCCTGATCTAAGAGGCCATGGAGAGCGATCTCAGAGTTTGGATTAGCATCCAGATGATGAGCACTATCACACAAGGCAGTGTTTTCAAGGCTTCCATGTCAACAAGCCCCTGACTCATCCCAAAAAATGATACCACTTGTAAACAGAAATTAAAAGAGGCTGAGGAGAAGAGATTTTAGCACCCAGCTCTACCCATAAAGCACAGTTTAAAGAATCAAGTCACGGTTTGTTAATTCTTGGAGGTGCCATGGACTAAAATCTGGTTTTGCTGTGAGCCCTAGGTTCTAGTAGGATAGCAATATTAAATTTCTATCTGTGGCTTTAGCATGTTACAATCTATGTGTGTCCCTAATTCTCATTATTTTTCTTCTCCTCTAGTTTCTGTGTCTACCCAATATTCTCCCTTCACCTATTTGTCTCCTTGCAGTCCAGTTCCTGTCTTCAGATTGTTGCTCCAGAGAGTAGTTCTAGGAAATCATGTACCTTCCTCAAGGCTGTTAGGCTGACCATCTATCTGCTCAGGTTCAGTTAGGGTTCTTTGAGGTCAGGGCCTGAACTCCACCCTCAGAAACAGGCACCTCCCTTTTCCTTCCTGTTGACAGAGGTTTCCTTTCATTCTTCAGGCTTCTAACATAAACTGAATAGCAGCAGACCTCCAGGCTTCTAGCACCATCTTGGGTCTATTGACATGGACTCACCAGCTTACCAGATTCCCAGCCTCTCCGGTCTGAGACAGCCATTATTAGAATAGCCAATAATTTAATATTTAATATATACTGTATTAGTTAATATCTACTCATTCTATCGCTTCTGTTCCTCTACTGAATTAATATAACACTTGACTACTTATAAAAATGCCTCTAGAAGGCAGGCTCTACTTCTGGCTGCAAGTTCCTTGTCATGGGCACACCATGGCAGAAACACACAAACACAGTGTCAGTATTTTTTGAATAACAGACACTCACAAGGTTTCCCAATTTTAAAAGCTGCAATTTGCCAGATCATCTCATCTGTTTTGTTACTCTGATAGTGGCAAATGCAGGTTCTTTATCTCAATTTTAATTACTAAATATTAACTCTCATTTGACACACTACACAGCACATAATAAATACCTTTTCACATTTGCAGTTTACACAATGAAGCTATATTTAAGAGGCTACAGCAGAGTTCAAGAGGTTTGAAAATGGGCTGAGAGAAATGCAAGTACAGTCTGTGTTGATAAGATAAGGAACCCAAAACTAGCTGTGGGAAAGTCAAGGTCCAGTGCCAGGCTTCAGGGCAGAAGTCCAGCTGCAAGGGAAAAGGAGCAGGAAATGGTGTGTTCAGGTCTACCAAGTGGGCATATGATTAGGCCATATCAACAGGAGGGACCAAGCCAAGCTCAGTCCACAGGAACATTCAGAAATTCTCTGCTTGCTGCCCCTGAAGCACACAGCAGTTGTAGGATAGTAGGTTGGTTTGGAGGCCATTGCCAGCATACTGCCAGGTTTCTACTACTATTGGTTTCTACTACTTTCCTATGTTTGGCAAGTTCTTGGTCTAGTTTCTGAGAAAATATTTTAATACACACATGTGCCCATCTTACAGTAAAGAATGGCATCTACCTATGGCTGAGAATGTGTCATTGTTTGCTACCTTAAGAGATAATCAAATGGAGCTAGTTAATCATTTGTCCAAGGGATCCTCCCCCCCATCTTAAGCCATGCTAAAAAGACTGAAAGAATAATTATACCTTTAGTGAGATAATGTCCCTTTTCTATTCCAGAATTTATTCCCCTGGTACAGTGGCCTACAAAGTGAACGCTGTACAGTTTTGTAAGTTGGTCCCCTTACTGAATTACTCAGAAACATGTAACTATTCCTTGCCTTCTTTCTATCTCTTTTGTTTGCATGCAATTCCTGGCACTTCTCTGCTTCCCCCTTTTTCTAAAGTTACCCTTACTGCCATGTGGCTGCTTGTCTACCTTGTGGCTGACCTTTATGCTAGCTTAATTCGAAGGTATAACTTTTTATTTCTCTGCTTCAAGATTTACAGCTTGCCCTCCTTGAGGTTTTTCTTTTAAATACAAACAAAACTTCCCTTGAGCTTCAAAGAAAAATGAAAAAGCATCTAAATGAACAGAGATTCTATTTGTCCATGAATTGTAAAACTCAGTTTTTGAACCATAAGTTTAAGTTTCTATGTATTGATTCAAGTGTCAAAGAAAATTCTAAGCTTCAATTTTTATTCATTTACATTTTCTTTTTATTGAAAATAGAATATTTTCCAGTATGTGTTATCACTTGACAACCTAGATATCCTTCAACTGGGGAATGGATACAGAAATTGTGGTAAGTTTATACAATGGAATACTACACAGCAATTAAACACAAGGAAATAATGAAATTTGCAGGCAAATGGATAGAACTAGAAAAGATTATCTTAAGTGAGGTAACCCAGAAGCAGAAAGATATGCATGGTATATATTCACTTATAAGTAGATATTAGACTAATAATATAGGATAAACATACTAAAATCTATACTCCTAAAGAAGCTAAACAAGAAGGAGGACCCTAGGGAAAATGCTCAGTCCTCATTCAGAAGGGGTAATGGTATAGATATCAGAAGTGGGAGAAAAAATAAAAATAAAAATAAAATAAATAAATGAATAAATGAAGAAGTGGGAGAAGACAGGGAACAGAACAGGAGCCTACCACAGACGGCCTCTGAAAGACTATGCTGATCGAGGTGAAAGACCCCCGCCCACTCTGACTTAGCTAAGGCAGCACTATCTACAGAGAACCAAGCCGGAGACTGGAAAATTACTGAGAAACCCAGATGTCCAACAACAGGATATCTGTGGTTGGGCGCCTAAAACACCCTGGGTACCCAAGATAAGAACCGAGTACGTGACTCAGTTCACATCTGCCTTCCCCGCCCTTTCTATTCCGGTGGCTTGGTTCAAACCGCCCAATTAGCTCCCTGTAACTACGCTTCTGCTTCTGTAACCACGCCTTCTGCTCCCAAATCCTATATAAACCCGCTGCCCCAGCCGGAAGGCGCGCAAAGTCTCCGAAAGGCTTTGTCGTCCCGGGCGCCGTGTATCGAAATAAACCTCTTGCTGTTTGCATCCGAAAAGACTGGTCTCGCTGATCCTTGGGGAGGGGTCTCCCTGACGGAAGATACCCTCCAGGGTGGTCTTTCAGAGGTTTCAAAGCAGAGGCTGTTACTCATAGCCAAATTTTGGGCAGAATTCATGGAATTTTATGAAAGAAGGGGTAGATAGAAAGAACTGGAGGGACAGGAGCTCCAAAAGGAGACCAAAAGAGCCAAAAAACCTGGGCCCTTAGGGTCCTAAAGAGACTGATACCTCAACCTAGGACCATGGGTTGAAAGGACCTAAAACCCCTGTTCAGATGTAGCCCATAGACTCAGTCTCCAAGTGGGATCCCTAGCAAGGGGAGCAGAGGCTGTCTGGCATGAACTCAGTGGCTGGTCACTTTGATCACCTCTGCTTGGGAGGTGCAGCCTTGCCAGGCCACAGAGGAAGACAATGCAACCAATCTGAGACCTGATAGGCTAGGGCCAGATAGAAGGAGAGAAGGTCTTCCCCTATTAGTGGACATAGGGGAGAAGAGGGAGGGAGGGTGGGTGGGATTCGGAGGAGATGAGGGAGGGAGCCATAGCTGGGATACAAACTTATTGGTATAATGTTCTTTTGAAATGTATACACCTTACCTTTGTTCATTCAAGTGCTGATTTCTCCCCCGACTCTCTGGTTTCAATCCTGACATTGTATTATGATACTTATTCTTAGCATCCTGTCTCAACTCTGTGTAAACAGGCCAAAATAAAGCAACTAGACACAATGTTAAGCAGTGGGAGGAACCAAAGGGCAGGAAATGAGTGGGAGGAGAAAGGGCTAGGAGAGCTGGAAGGCAGAGCTGGAGGAAAGAGCTGGGAACAGCATGGAGAGAAAGAACCAGACCCAAGATTCCACAAAAAGCAAGTATAATGGGCAAAATCTAAATGTTAGGAAACTATGAGGGCCTGGAGGTTTAGGAGTGAATAACTATTGCGCAGCATTGTGTTCTAGGTTAACTAAATAAACCCGGTCTCTGTGTGGTGATTTGGTTATTTGTTTAGAACTAACAGCAGCTTTAACAGAAGATATATCAACAGTAAATATTAATAGTCGCTTAAGCTAGGGCCAGATAGAAGGAGAGAAGGTCTTCCCCTATTAGTCGACGTAGGGGGAGAAGAGGGAGGGATGGTGGGTGGGATTGGGAGGAGATGAGGAGATGAAGGAGGGAGCCATAGCTGGGATACAAAGTGAATAAACTATAAAAAATAATAATCATAATTTTAAAAATATGCAAAAAATATGTTGAAAAATATGGAAAAGGAAGAAGAAAGGAAGGGAGGAGGAAAAAAGAAAGAGGGAGATTGGAAGGAAAAGAGGGATGGGGAGGAAGGAAGGAAAGAAGGAAGGAGATCCTAACACATGCTATATCAAGGATGAGCTTGAGAATATCCTTTTAAGTTAAATAAAACAGAAAAGAATTTTAAAAAATGTATTATAAAAAAGAAACATAGGGATATTTATAATTCAGTAAAACAGTTTAAAGCTAGAAGGAGGACTTCGCTTTTCAGTGGACTAGGGGAGGAGCATGGGAGAGAAGAGGGAGGGACTACAGCTGGGATACAAAGTGAATACATTATAATAAATAAAGAAAATAGAATATTTTCTCTCACAATATTTATTTTTTCTTTTTTTCTTTTTATTTTATATTAATCACAGGTTATGTACTTTGTATCCCAGCCGTAGCCCCCTCCTGCATTCTCTCCCTATCCCACCCTTCCCTCCTTCATCTCCTCCCTGCACCTTTCCAAATCCACTGATAGGGGAGGACTTTCTCCCCTTCCATCTAACTCTAGCTTATCAGGTCTCTTCAGGAATGGCTGCAATGTCCTCTTCTGTGGCCTAGCAAGGCTGCTCCTCCCTCCGGGGGGGGGGGTGCAGGGAGGTTGAAGAGCCAGCCATTGAGTTCATGTCCAAAATAGTCCCTGTTCCCCTTACTAGTATACCTGCTTGGGTATTGAGCTCCCATTAGCTACATACAAGCAGCAGTTCTAGGTTATAACCATATATGGTCCTTGGTTGGAGAAACAGTCTCGACCCCTGTGCCCTGATATATTTGATTCTTGCAGAGCCCCTGACCTCTCCAGGTCATACTAACTCCCCCTTTTTTCATATGATTCCCTGCACTCTGCCAAAGGGTTGGTTATGTTTCTTAATCTTAGCTAGGAAGAGTCTTTCTGAGGCCCTCTGTGGTAGGCTCTTGTCCTGCTAATGGTTTACTCCTACATCCAATGTCCATCTGATTTGACTTTCTAAGTGAGTATTTTTTTTCTTTTTTTTTAATTTAATTTTATTTTTATTTTTATTTTATTTTTTGTTATCAATCACAGGTTAGGTACTTTGCATCCCAAGCGTAGCCCCCACCTTCATTCCCTCCCACCCTCTCCAACCCTCCCTCATCTCCTCCCTGCCCCCTCCAAGTCCACCAACAGGGAGGACCTCCTCCCCTTCCATCCAACCCCAGCTCATCCTGTCTCCTCAGGGCTTGCTGCAATGTCCTCCACTGGGATCTAGCCAGTCTGTCACTCCCCAGCATGTATGGGGGAGGGTCAAAGAATGAGCCATCAAGTTCAAGACTGAAACAGTCCCTGTTTCCCTCACTAGGGTCTTTAGTCCTACACCGAGCTATCCTGGGTCCCGTCTGAACAGGGGTTCCAGGACACATCCACACATGGTCCTTGGTTGTAGAAACCGTCTCATATAAGACCCCTGTGCCCTGCTCAGTTTAGTCATT
>JAQQSO010006148.1:0-11515 GCA_028658305.1 Pachyuromys duprasi
AGATCTGTGAAGAATTGTGATGGTATTTTGATGGGGATTGCATTGAATCTGTAGATTGCTTTTGGCAATATGGTCATTTTCACTATGTTAATCCTACCAATCCATGAGCACGGGAGATCTTTCCACCTTCTAATATCTTCTTCAAGTTCTTTCTTCAGAGATTTGAAATTTTTTTCATATAGGTCTTTCACTTGCTTGGTTAGAGTCACCCGAAGGTACTTTATGTTATTAGTGGCTATTGTGAAGGGTGTTGTTTCCCTAATTTCCTTTTCGGCCCTTTTGTCTTTGGTGTACAGAAGGGCTTCTGATTTTTTTTTTTTTAGTTTATTTTGTATCCAGCCACTTTACTGAAGGTGTTTATCAGTTGAAGGAATTCTCATAGAATGAGTTCAGTAGTGTTCCTTCTGTTTCTATTCTGTGGACTAGTTTGAGGGGAACTGGAGTTAGCTCTTCTTTGAAGGTCTGGTAGAATTCTGTGCTGTAACCATGTGGTCCTGGGCTTTTTTTGGATGGGAGACTTTTTGATGACCGCTTCTATTTCCTTAGGGGATAAGGGACTATTTAATTGATTTACCTGGTCTTGATTCAACTTTGGTAAGTGGAATCAATCAAGAAAATTGTCCATTTCATTTAGATTTTCAAATTTTGTTGCATATAGACTTTTGAAGTGAGTCCTAATGATTGTTTGGATTTCCTCAGTGTCTGTTGTTATATCCCCCTTTTCATTTCTGATTTTGTTGATTTGGATGGTGTCTGTCTGCCTTTTAGTTAGTTTGGCCAAGGGTTTGTCTATCTTGTTGATTTTCTGAAAGAACCAGCTCTTGGTTTCATTTATTTTTTTAATTGTTTTATTTGTTTCTAATTTATTGATTTCATCCCTGAGTTTGATAGTTTCCAGCTGTCTACTCTTTTTTGGTGAGTCTGCTTCTTTCTTTTCTAGGACTTTTAGGTGAGCCATTAAGTTGCTTGAATGAGAAGTCTCGAATTTCTTCTTGATGGTACTTAGTGCTATGAACTTTCCTCATAGCACTGCTTTCATTGTGTCCCATAAGTTTGCATATGTTGTGTCTTCATTTTCATTGAATTCTAGGAAGTCTTTAATTTCTTTATTTCTTCCCTGACCAAGCTGTCATTTAGTAGCAAGTTGTTCAGTTTCCATGTGTTTGTAGGATTTTTGCTATTTCTGTTGTTGTTGAGGTCCAGCTTTATTCCATGGTGATCAGATAGGATACAAGGGATTATTTCAATCTTCTTATATCTGTTGAGTCTTGCTTTGTGACCAACCATATGGTCTATTTTGGAGAAGGTTGCATAAGGTGCTGAGAAGAAGGTAAATTCTTTTGTGTTTGGATGTAACGTTCTGTAAATGTCTGTTAGGTCAATTTGATTCATGACCTCTGTTAGAGACATTGTTTCTTTGTTTAATTTCTGTTTTGTTGACCTGTCCTTTGTTGAGATTGGGGTGTTGAAGTCTCCCACTATTAATGTATGGGGATCTATGTGTGGTTTAAGGTTTATGTTTCTTTTACAAATGTGGTGCCCTTGTATTTGGGGCATAGATGTTCAGGATTGTGATGTCTTCCTGGTGGAATTTTCCCTTGATGAGTATGAAGTACCCTTCTCCATCTCTTTTTATTAAGTATATTTTATCAGATATTAGAATGGCTACTCCTGCTTGTTTCTTGGGTCCATTTGCTTGGAAAACCATCTTCCAGCCCTTTGCCCTCAGGTAGTGTCTATCTTTGTGACTTAGGTGTGTTTCTTGTATGCAACAGATTTTTGCGTCTTGTTTACCCATCCATTCTGTCAGTCTGTGTCTTTTTATTGGAGAATTGAATCCATTGATGTTGAGAGAGATTAATGACCATTGGCTGTTAGATCCTTTGATTTTGATGTTGGCTGTGGGAGTAAATTTGTGTGCTTGACTACTGTTTATTTTACTGTGGTGAGGTTAGTTATTTCCTGTGATTTTCTTGAAAGTGGTTAGTTTTCTTGGGTTGTATTTTTACTTCTAGTATCTTCTGTAATGCTGGATTTGTGTGTAGGTGTTGTTGCAATTTGTTTTTGTGGTTGAATATCTTGTTTTCTCTGTCTATGAGGACTGAGAATTTTGCTGGGTATAGTAGCATGGGTGACATCTGTGTTCTCTTAGGGTCTGCATGATATCTGTCCAGACCCTTCTGGCTTTCATAGTCTCTTTTGAGAAATAAGGTGTGATTCTGATGGGTTTGCCATTATATGCTACTTGGCCTTTTTCTCTTGCAGGTTTTAGTATTTTTTCTTTGTTCTGAATACTTACTGTTTTATTATTATGTGGCAAGAGGAATTTCTTTTCTGGTCTAATTTATTGGGTGGTCTGTAGGCCTCTTGTATTCCTATTGGCCTCTCCTTTAAGTTGGGGAAATTTTCTTCTATGATTTTGTTGAAAATATTTTCTGGGCCTTGGAGAAGGGAATCTTCTTTTTCCTCTATTTCTATTATTCTTTGGTTCTGTCTTTTTATGTTGTCTTGAATTTCTTGGACTTTCTGTGTCAGGAATTTTTTAGATTTAACATTTTCTTTGACGGATACATCGATTTCTTCCATGGTATCTTCCATACATGAGATTCTTTCTTCCATCTCTTGTAGTCTACTGGTTATTCTGTTTTCTTCCCTAAGTTATTTCTCTCTACAATTTCCTCCATTTGTGTTTTCTTTAATTTTTCCAATTCTATCTTCAGATCTTGAGCTGTTTTGTTGATTTCCTTCACCTGTCTGTATTTTCTTGTTTTTCCTTCAATTCCTTCAGCTGTTTGTTTGAACAATTCTCTGTTTCTTTTGTTTCTTTCAGTGATTTAAGTATTGCCTCTCTAAAGGCCACATACTGTTTGGTTGCAACTTCCTGTATTTCTTTATGGATGGCCATACTCTGTTTATCTTTATCTTCCTCTATTTCTTTACAGATGGCCATAATATATTTAGCTCTATCTTCCTCTAGTTCTTTATGCATTTTATTTGTTTCCTCTATTTTCTTCTTCATAAGCATAGATGTTAGGTCATTTTCTTGAATTTCAGTTATGCTGGGGTGTCCTGGGCTGCTTGCCCCTGCATAACTAGGTTCTGGAGATGCCATATTGCTCTGTCTTTTGTTGGTTGAGCTTTTATGCTGGCCTCTACCCATTGGGCTATCTTAGGTATTGGGTGTTACTTTCTGGTGGTTCCTGGAATCCTGTGGTGGAGAGAATCCCCTTGGCAGGAAGATCGTTTTTCTTAAAGGAAGCCTCTTCAGCTTTTTGGGTATGGTCACTAAATGGCCGGTGTTTTTTAGGAATTGCCACAGCTCACCTCAGGCATACAGACCTGAGTGGTAACTATGGTCCTTGTTAGTCAAGAGGGCTCTCCTCTCACCCGGAGAATTCCTGGGGACAGCTGCCCTGCTTCTGGGTTTCTTGCTGTAAATTTAGTGAGCTGCAGCTATTGCCTAGGTGCTGCATGGTTTGGTCAGTTTTGTTAGGGATAACTGGTTGCCCCTTGGAGCAATATCTGGAGGTTTATCACAGGCTTCTGTAGGTCTGAGGTTGGAGCTCTGTGCCCAGTACCTAAGCGGTAGTCAGTGGCAGGTGAGCACTGCTCTCATGGGAGCAGTAAGAGGTTAGTTGGTGCACAGCAAGTCTCTGGGCTGGCAGCACGCATACCCACTGGTCTTGGGGACCTTTTCCAAGGAAATACTGGGTAACCTAAGTTGGTCTCCATTTGCTTCCGTCCCTGTGGGGTTTTCTCCTGACAGGGAAACTCAGGCTCTGATGTTCTGCGGTCCACAGTTCTTCTGTGATGCAGAGTTCGGCATGCAGCAAGTCTCTGTGTTTGTGGGTGGAGCCTAGTTCAGAGATGGCAGTGCGCACCTGCCGTTCTGTGGGATCTTTTCCTGGGGAAAGCTAGGTGACCTAGGTCAGTCCCGTTTCCTTCCTTCCCTCTGGGTTTTTCTCGTGACTGGGACTCCCAGTCTGTGGTGTTTTTGTGCCCACTGTTCAGCCTTGGAAGGTGATCAGGACACATAGGTGTGTGGCTCTGGTCTGGTGACCAAGTGCCTGCACGACCCAGGACCTCTACTGCGTTCTGGCTGGGTGTCCTGAGAATGGACCCTAGTGGTTCCTGCACCGGGGGTGGGATGGGGGTTCGTCTCACCTGGGAAACATGATCGCTGTTGTTTTAGAGCCCAGAATTCAGGCTCTTGGTTGCTGTACTAAAAATGTTCTACAGCTCAGAAACAGCGTCCTCCTGATGCCGCCATCTTGTCCAGTCCCGCCCTCCCTCCTCCATTTTTCATCATTTGGGTTTTTGATCTTAGACATTCTAATGGATATAAGATGGAATCTCAGAGATTTTTTGATTTGCATTTCCCTGATGACTAAGGATGTTGAGTATTTCTTTAAGTGTTTCTCTGCCATTCAATATTTCTTTGTTGGGAATACTGTGTTTAGCTCTGAACTCTATTTTCAATTGGGTTATTTGTTTTGTTGGTGTTTAATTTCTTGAGTTCTTTATATGTTCTGGATATTATACCACTATCAGATGTAGGATTGGTGAAGAGCTTTTCCCATTCTCTAGGCTGTCAGGCTTCATCCCAGATATGCAGTGGTGGTTCAATATATGGAAATCCATCAATGTAATCCACCAAACTGAAAGAAAAAAAACACCAACGATCATCTCCTTAGATGCTGAAAAACCATTTGATAAAATCCAACACTCATTGATGTTTAAAGTCCTGGAGAGATCAGGGATATAAGGCACTTACCTACACATAGTAAAGGCAATATAAAGCAAGCCTATAGCCAACATCAAACTAAATGGAGAAAAATTTAAATCATGAACAAGGCTAGGCTGCCCACTCTCTCCATATCTCTTCAACATAATACCTGAAGTCCTTGCTAGATCAATAAGACAATTAAAGGAGATCAAGGACATTCAAATCAGAAAAGAAGTAAAAGTATCACTATTTGTAGATGATATGACAGTATACATTAGTGACCCCTAAAATTCTATGAGGGAACTCCTACAGCTTATAAACACATTCAGCAAAGTTGCTGGATAAAAACTTAACTCAAAAACAAAAACAAAAACAAAAAAACAAAAACAAAAATCAGTAGCTCTCCTGTATTCAAAAGACAAATGGGCTGATAAAGAAATTAGGGAAACAACACCCTTTACAATTGCCACAAAGAAACATAAAGTACTTTGGCGTGACTCTAACCAAGTATGTGAAAGACTTGTATGAAAAAAACTTAAGTCTCTGAAGAAAGAAATAGAAGAAGATTTCAGAAGATGGAAAGATCTCCCATGCTGGCAGGATTAACATAGTGAAAATGGCCATCTTACCAAAAGCAATCTACAGATTCAACGCAATTCCCATCATATTACCAACACAATTCTTTACAGGCCTTGAAAGAAAATTCTCAACTTCATATGGAATAACAAGAAACTAAGAATTGCTAAAAACAGTCCTCTACAATAAAAGATCTTCTGGAGGTATTTCCATCCCTGATCTCAAGCTGTACTATAGAGCAACAGTAATAAACACTGCATGGCACTGGCATAGAAACAGACTGATGGATCAATGCAATAGAATCAAAGACCCAGAAATAAAAATACACACCTATGGATACCTGATTTTTGACAAAGATGCCAAAACCATACAATGGAAAAAAGATAGTATCTTCAACAAATAGTGCTGGTCTAACCGGATGTACACATGTGGAAAATTGCAAATAGACCCATATCTATTACCCTGCACAAAATTAAAGTCCAAGTGGATGAAAGACCCCAACATAAAACCAGGCACACTAAATCTGTTGGAAGAAAAAGTAGGGAAGAACCTCAAACTCATTGGCACAGGAGACAATTTTCTGAACAGAACACCAACAGCTCAGGCTCCAAGATCTACAATTAGTAAATGGGACCTTGTGAAACTGAAAAGCTTCTATAAAGCAAAGGACCCAGTCAACAGAATATAACAGGCATTTTCAGCAGTATAAACTTGAAGCTGGAATCCCTGTGAACTAACTTTGTCAGAGAGAGGCGTTCAGGAGATACTATAGACAAGAAAGAGTGCACTCAGGATAACAAAAGCAGGGCCATGTGGCTCCTGGCCTCCTCTGGTCTGCCTTCACCTGAGCTTAGCTAACAGTGCATATCTGTGGCCTCTGTTGCTCTCAAATTTATGCCTTAGAAAATGTCAAAAAGGAAGCACCTGTTCTCCAATACAGTGAGGGCCATTCTCTCTCTCTCTTAATGTAATATTCTCTTGGAGAATTTCTTTCACAATTCTGGATAAATATTTTTCTTGTCAATTCAAGCAGAAAAGTGCTTATGAGTTCTCTACAAAGGCAATGCCGTCTGTTTATGAGGCAGTTTTGTGAAGCAGATGATTCAGGGCATACAGCATGAGCCCAGCACTAACCATTTGCTCCAAGAGCAGAAATGCATGCTTCTTTGTCCCCTGGGTGACCCTAGAGAAAGAGAAGAGTGCATTACGGTTGCTAAGACAACAGAGTTCACAATAATGCATGATGCAGAAGCTTGACCACAGAGAGATACTGGATTATCACTAGAATTCCTTCCCTGAGAAGATGTAAACACCAACTATCAACCAAAGTACCAGCCTACCAAATTCACCTTGAAAACCAATGAGTTTATTGGAACAACTTACAGAACATGGGTAAGGTGCTGTCAGCTGGAGCATGTGTGACCCTAAAGCAGCTGTGAATAGAAAGTCTTCATCCAGCAAGAATGATGGGTTCCCTATAGCCACACAGGCAAAGCCCTCTTCTGTTGACTTTCTGCATACTCAAGGGAATTAGCAATCAGGGTGAAAATGCATATAAGTGGCTAGATGGAACAGCTCGAATCTCAGTTCAGATCCAATGGGATTCCCTCACCCTTCCTTCTGTGAGGAACTATCAACAGTTGATGAGCCTGATGATCTCTTGTAAGCAGATACAGCTGATCAATTAATATCTTGGCTGTTTTGCTCAGAGGATCACAATTTTCATGGAGACAGACCTGCTGGCTTTGGATTCACAGTGCTCTGAGAATGATCTATCTTTTTCAGACCTCCTTCAAGACACCATGATGGCATTCATGGGGAAACTGATTGGGCCTGAACCCCTGTCTTGAACCAGGTACCATGGAGATATGATCTCATTTATTTGCTCATGAGGCCCTGGGAAATGTGAATATTAAGTTGATTTTATATGTGAAGAAGTTGAAACTCCAAGTTTTGGTTAGGAGTTATACAGATGTGGAGTGGATTCTCATTTTTACCACTATTAAGCTGGTGATATTAGATAAGCTACTTAACTGTTCTGAGCTTTATGTCCTCAGTCACACTCACTCTCACAAACAGACATGCATACAGACACACTCACACATATATACACATACATACTCACACACTTACACACACATACAAATATTGTATCCTCCTCTCTCTTATTCTCCCACTGCCTGCCTCCCCTTCTTTCTTTTTCCTCTTCATCATTTTGTTTGTCTTGTTGTTCTTTCAGTTTTTGCTTTGGAAAGCAAAATAACCCAGAAAGAAGACATTAAGAATGATTCAACATTTACTAAGCACATATCATACATCAAATTTGATGTTAAATAGCTCTTAGCGTCCTTCTTTGACACATGATAGATATGGTGAATCAGAAAAGTAATAAAACAGAACCTGCTTCTCCATGGTCAAACTAAAATTTTTATCTATTTTATTACAGTGCCTGAATTTTTAAGCACTCTGACTTTTGAATAGGTGCTTTACTATTCATTCATTCATTTATTTATTCATCTATCTATCTATCTATCTATCTATCTATCTATCTATCTATCTATCTATCTATCTTTCTGTGTGTTTGATTCCTAGTAAAGAGGGAATATGTATATATGGGAGGAAGGTTAAGATTAGGAAGCACAAATTATATAAAACCTGTTATAGTTTCATTTCAGATGATGTGATAAAATATTCTGACAAAATAATTCCACAATTGTGGGGAAGTCAAGGCAGGAACTTCAAACAGCTGGTCATGTCATATCCATAGTCAAGAGTGAGAGAAATGAGTATATACATGCTTACTTGCTTGTGCTCAACTTGATTTCTCGGCTCTTAAACAGTTCAGGACTCACTGCCTAGTGAATGGTGCTACCCAAACTGGGCTAGGTCTTCTGATGTCAGTTAATGTAATACAGAGTAGATATGCTCACAGATTCTCCTAATATAAACAATCCTCACTCTAGGTTTTCTCACATGATTTTAGGTTGAATCAAGTTCAAAATCAAAGCTAACTGTCAGAAACTCCTGAAGAATAGATATCAAGTAGAAATTGAAAACTGTTTAACTCTACTACTCTGTCATTTATAGAGTGAGGTTTAATGGAAGATCCTCTTTCTAAAAATGTCTACAGAAGTCACCTAGACCAGGGTTCAGCAGACTATGCTGCTGGTCCAAAGTCATCTTGCTGTTTCTTTTTGTAAATAAAGTTTTGTTGGAACATGATTGTCTTCATATTACAAAAGCTGAAACAATTACTATTTACAGATACCCTATGATCATAAAATCTAAAATATTTACTTTATACATCTTTATTTAAAATGGTGAAGTGATGATTTTATTTCTGCCATGAGTTTTCTGATAAACAGTAGGTAATATGACATTCTGTAAAACTTTGCAACTTGCTTTGCACACACAGAGTTTCGCATAGGACATGTCTTCAAATGCGTGAGTAACAGTCACAGGGGAGATTCTGGCTATGAGATCTCACACGTTGTCTAAGATCAGAGGAAATCTTCTAGATGGCTCATGTTCTTTGCATTTATGTGAATCTCCACATGCCTTTGGAAGGAACATAGAGGTAAAAGCTGAAGCACATTCTCTTCACTCATAGGGTTGTGTGTATGGGTGTGTGGTTTCTCACATGTCTTGAGAAAAATGAAGAGCAACTGAAGGTTTTTCCACACTCCAGATATTCAAAAGTGTTTTCTGTAGTGTTCATTAATGTATATAGGTGTACATTCCTTACAACCAATGGGAATTTCTCTTAGTGTGTGTTCTCATGTGAATACAGAGGGCAGAGAAAAAGAAAATTATAGGCTTTCCACATTTCTTTCACTCATAGTGTTTCTTTCCCCTCTTAGATCTGATTGTATTTTTTGCTTGTTTCTTTGTTTTTGTATTGAGGACTGACCCTAGAGTCCCTTATACACCAAGCAAACACACTGCCACTGAGCTCCATCTACAGCCCCTTTATGAGTTTTTATTTATGCAATGAAGGACGAGAAAGTACTAGAGGGCTTCCTCCATCCCTACAGTCCTATTTTTCCAGCATGCTCCCTCATAGTGCATTAAAGGTTGAAGGACATACGCAGTACTTCCCAAACTCCTTATATCATACAGTTTTCTCTATGTTTTGATTTTTTTCCCATACATCTACTCAGGGAAGAGAGGGTAGCGCTTTTACATGTAGCAAACATTCATAGGGGTCTCTTCAATGTTTTCTCAAAGATATTTAAGGAAAACAGACAACTGCATTCCTTCCCACAGTCCTTACATTTATAGAATTTCCTGTCAATATGTTTTCTCACACATTAGTATGGGTTTCGAGAGTGCAATGAAGGTCTTTACACACTTTTTATAATCATATGGTGTCTCTATAGTGTGAATCCTCATGTATTTTAAAGTCATAGAAAATAGAAAAGGCCTTTACACATTCGTTACTTCATAAGCTTAATCTCTTCCATGGATGCTTTCATGTTCTCTATGGTATGAAGAGCTATCAAAGCCTTCACTGCCCTTCTGAATATTTATAGTTTGCTTTTCCACTGTAAATCTTCACAAACACCCTGAAGAAGAAAGAAAAATGGAAGGCTTTGAGACATTGCCTGCCTTCACAGAGCTTCTCTTCTGTGGGCATGTCTATAGGCTTCCTAGGCAGACGTTGGAAAATACTGGTGAGGTTTAATTCTAGGATGTAGTTTAATGTATTCTAAAGGAAAGAATAAAACACAAAGGCTTTTTCCACATTCATAGATTCCATGCTTTTTTACTTCTGTACTTCTCTTAAGCATAGCAAGGTTTGAAGTTTGTCCATATTGATTTTTCTCATTTCATTCATAGATGTTCTCCACCACAACTCAGACATCTCTTATGAATTTAGTTTTGAACAATGCTATGAGATTCTTGGTTTTTGTGTTAAGAAGTAGGAATGATTTCTTTTGAATTTTATTATTTTTTTATTCATTTTACATTTTTCTCACGTCAATTTCTTAAAGAGCAACCCATTTATTAGTATTAGAGTGACTTAACCTTCTTGCTAGCTAGGTATGGTGGCAGATGCCTGTAATCCCAGCATTCTGCGAGGCAGAGGCAGGTGGATCTCTGTAAGTTCAAGGCCATCCTGGTTTACAAAGTGAGTCCAGGACAGCAAAGGCTACACAGAGAAACTCTGTTTTGAAAAACCAAAAAAAAAAAAAAAAAAAAAAAAAGTAAAAACCTACGTGGTGGTCTGCATACACACATCCTAGTCTAGAGAACTCTTGTTCTCACTAGAAGATTAGATGAAGTCTTTCAGCAATTACAGCTTTCAGACATTGCTTACTTGGAGCCATTCATTGATTGTAGGCCCATGGCAAGGCAGACCATTATGGAAGGGAACATGTGGCAGAACAAGTTTACTCACATCAGGGTGGCTGTCAAGCAGAGAGGAAAAGGTTTTTACTTTTTATAGGATGTTTTTGCTAACTCTGATCTAGTGCGGTGGCCTCAAGCTATTATGACACGTTCTTTCACTGGGGGAAAGTAACAACACATACACACTTTAACCTGCATGCGTATATTTGTTTCAACTATAAAATGTTTAACTTTAAAAGATTTATTGCTTTTATCATATGTATATGGATGTTTTGCCTTCATGGATGTCTGTGCACCATCTCTCCATGTGCTTATGGAGGCCAGAGGGGGATACTAGGTCCTCTGAAACTGGAGTTACAAAATGCCAAAGTGCCTTCCCACCACATTCCTTACAACCAATGGGAATTTCTCTTAGTGTGTGTTCTCATGTGATAATTACAGATAATTGTGAACCTCCTTATGGATTATAGAAATTGAATTTCCATTTTCCATGAAAGTACTGCAAGTATTCTTAACTGCTGAACCATCTTTCCAGATCCTTAAAATATTTAAATATAATATGATTCTAATATATTTTCTATATTCAAACATTTGTCAAAATAGAAACTTAAAAAGTGAATTGAAAAAATGCAAGGTCGGAGGATCCAAGATGGCTGCCACGTGAGAACACTGTGTCTGAGGAGTAGGAGAGCAGAAACAATGCAGCGACCAGGAGACTGAACTCTGGGACCTAAAACGCCAGCATTGTGAGTGCCAGGTGAGCGGAACTCCTACGGTGAGAAAATCAAGTGGGAAAACCCTAGGGACACCCAGTTATTACCTGGAGAAATTTCCCTGTGACCAGCGGCGCACAGCTCTGAT
>JAQQSO010006149.1:0-11513 GCA_028658305.1 Pachyuromys duprasi
CCTGGGTTAGTAATTCTCATATGGCTGAAAAATGGTTTTCTAAAGAAGAAAACTGCCCACTTACAGCACAACAGGCCTTAGTGTTTGTTATGATCCTGTCATGCCTCTTTGAGCCGATCGGTAGAGGTCTGTTCTTTGATATGAGGATGGGCCAAGTGCCTGGGTGAAACAAGGGGTGCCTCCTTTGACATGGTATGGACAAGCGTAGTGAACAAACATGTATATCTTTGCATCCTGACCTCTAAAAGGCATGTTAGCATACTTCTTATCTGCAGTGTGTTTTGGAGGCAGTCCTCCACTGATTACTATTTGGTGTCTCTTCCCATTTT
This sequence comes from Pachyuromys duprasi, assembly GCA_028658305.1. Lineage (NCBI taxonomy): Eukaryota > Metazoa > Chordata > Mammalia > Rodentia > Muridae > Pachyuromys > Pachyuromys duprasi. The sequence continues at coordinate 330 of JAQQSO010006149.1, forward strand.
CTAAGCATTGGCATATCCTTTAGATCATTGATTCTACTTTTCTACATCACAACTTAATATTAGAGTGCTACTCAATACAGGAGATGCAATTATACAATCTAGATAAGATCTCTAAATAGATCTTATACCTGAATGAAAATGCTAAGAGCAGATCTTGCATAAGATTTAGAGAAATTCATGCTCTCTAGGTTTGTTATCTTGCCAAGGATGCTTCTACACACAAGACCTTTTCCAAAAGTTTTGTCCAAATGTAACCTCCATAGTGAAGTTATTCAGAAGCCACTGCAGTGTCCATGAAATGATTAGGACCACAAAAGACCTCAGAGGTAGCTGTTTATGGCTGCTGCTCACCACCCAATTTCAGTGAGACTCTACCCCACCAGCTCCTGAAGCTCAGCTTTTTATTTTTTTATTTTTTTACCTTTGTTCATAAAACATTTTATTTAAAAATTCAGATATATTACAAAACAAAAATAATCTTTTCTATTTAAATTTTTTATTAAATACATTTTTATTCACTTTGTATGCCCCCTGTAGTTCCCTCCCTTGTCCCATCCCAATCCCTCCCTTTCTCTTCCTTCTGCACACATGTCTCTCCCCAAGTCCACTGATAGGGGAAGTCTTCTTTTCCTTCCTTCTGATCCAGTCTATTAGGTCTCATCAGGAGTGGCTGCATTTTTCTTCCTCTGTGGCCTGGTAAGGCTGCTCCCCTCTCAGGGGGAGGTGAATAAAGAGCAGGCTAATCAGTTCATGTCAGAGACAGCCCCTAGTCCCATTACTATAGAACCCACTTAGACACTGAATTGCCATGGGCTACATCTGTGCAGGGGTTCTAGGTTATCTCCATGCATTGTACTTGGTTGAAGTATTAGTCTCAGGAAAGATCCCTGTGCTCAGATTTTTTGGTTCTGTTGCTCTCCTTGTGGAGTTCCTGTCCTCTCCAGATCTTAATATTTCCTACTTCTTTCATAAGATTTCCTGCACTCTGCCCAAAGGCTGGCCATAAGTCTCTGCATCTGCTTTGATAGTTGCAGGGCAAAGCCTTTCAGAGAGGCCAGGCTCCTGACTTGTTCCCTGTTTTCTCTTTCTTCTGATGTCCATCCTCTTTGCCTTTCTGGATAGGGATTGAGCATTTTAGCAAGAGTCCTCCTCTTTATTCGTTTCCTTAGGTATACAGATTTTAGTAAGCTTATCCTATATTGTATGTCTATATGAATGAGTATATACCGTTTGTGTCTTTCTGCTTCTGGGATAGCTCACTCAGGATGATCCTTTCCTGTTCCTTCTTGCTCCTCCCTATTTTGGATAGTGAACCTGAGCTCACCATGCTGCAACTTCAGAGCTTGCCAGAATTCCCTTCAAACCACCCAGTGGTGCTCAGAGAATAAAAGCCTTCCCAGAAACAGAGCAGAACCTGCAGGTTGGCTCCTGGAAAAACATGCCTCCTTTTATGCCTGCAGGTACTGATTTGCCAGTGTGTCTTGAGCAATATGAGGCCCCCACTTAGACTTAGAGTGTGCTGAAAGGAAAAACATAACACTATCGGTCCTAGGCTTCCAGTCCCCGGCCTTGCCTTTTCCAGATCTGCATACATTTGCAATTCAGAAGCCCTTGTGCCTGTCCTTCAATTGCTTACTCATCTGTCTTCCCATCCAGCCTCAGGCAGCTAGCTATGCTCACCATCCTTTTCTTCCCATTTACATGTAGTGACCCTTCACTCACCATGTCAGGACATTGGAACTTGCCCTAGCTTCCCTCACAACACCTAGGAGCAGTGCTCAGCCACCACACACCCGATCATGCAAGCCTGATCTGCTACAGAGCAAAACCTTCAGCATGAGTGCCTGAAGAACCTGCTTTTTCACATGACAGGCAAGTCTATCTGGACGCTCTGATTGGCCAGTCCATCTTGAGTGACATAAACACCCTTGTTAGGGTTAGAATATGCAAAGGTACATAGTATGTTGGTTCCTGGTTCAAGTTTCCTATCCAGGGACAAAACATTTACAGGAATGCAGAGATTAGCATTTCAGTATCTAGTGTCTCTCCTCCAGTAGCCTTCCTGTCTGTCTTTTTATCCAGCCAAGGGTTCACCCACCACTTGAGTTCTCTCTGCATATCTGTCTGCTCCACCCCTTTGTGAGCAGTGATCCTGATCTCAGCAAGTCACAGCACCCACTAGACACTTCCCTTTCTTCTTCTTCCTGAAATCAAGGTGGATAAGTTGTATACTTAACTTGCGCAGTGAAGTTAATATCTGTCCCATAATTAAAGAGAGAGAATTTTTTTAAAAACAGGATTTATGGTTTGTTGTCTTCATGTTGGGTTTAGGTAAAGTGCAGCTACTTTTTTCCTGGAAGGTATGAGACAGTCCTACAAGAAGAGCAAGGAATTGATGACAAACAATGTGGAGCACTTTTGTTAACCTGTACACCTTCTTCAGTGAGAAGGAGAAAAAGAAACACACAGCTATATTTGTCAAGGTTCCCTAGATAAATTAAATCAAGGAATGAATGATTATTTGAATGTCTCACAGGCTATGGTCCAACTTGTCCAAAACACTGGCTGACAAACAATGGAAAGGTTGTAGTTGGTTCAGTCCATGAGGCTGAATGTCTCAGATGATCATCAGTATAAACCAGAATTCCAAAGAAGTAGGTTCTAATGCCAGAATATATAACCTTGATAGTCATAGGTAGGGCAAGCAGAAAGAGAGAAAAAGCTAAGCTCTTCCTTGTGTTTATACATGTAGGACGCAACTAGAAGCTGTGACCTAGATTATAGGTAAATCTTATCACTTCAATACGCTCAGACTAAAGACGGTTTTTTCCACATAAAAATGTATAATAAAGAAAAATTTGCCACAGTATCCAACTCTTTTGGCTTTACTTAAATCCAGATATGGTCAAATTCACTATGCGGAAGAGCCATCCAAACAGCCAAGACAAAAGAACAGAGAAAGATTTTTTTGTTTGTTTGTTTTTTGTTTTTCCCCCCCAGGGGCAGGCAAGAACATGAGAGTCTTTTCTAAAACAATTTTGCTTCAAGAAAGCAAGCATTGGGATTTCACTTAGGAAATATGGATATGTTCAAATGTGGATTCACCTACTGCAAAGCATGCTAAATAAAATTCTGAATGTGCTCACAAGCAAAATCAGAGATGTAAGGGCACTCTTAGCTCAAAGTCTTGCAGAAATACATGTAAATCTTTAAAAATGATGGACAGAAATGCCTTTGGAATGTTTATGTTGGACCACAAGTTCTTAGCTGAAAATGAAGTAAATGACACCATGAAAGTAGATTGCTCAGGAGGCATTGCCATCTGGTAATCATGATGTCTGATCTATTAAGCGGATGCTTTAATGTTACATTTTTCATTTATGTAAAGAAAAGAGAGCACAAATTTAGAAAACTTCAAGGAAAATACACCTATCAACACCATGGACACTATGCTTTAGGAACACCTTTGCTGAACCATTTTAACCTCTCAATAAGGCCACTTTTTCCTCCTAAAACACTGGCTCAGAGAAAGGCCACAGCTGATTCCATGAAGATTCAACAGAAGTTCATTTTAACTACCCTGACTCTGGTCTCTCTAAGGGCTGTGACATCACTAAAGAGAATACCATAATTTAATCTTTAGTTTTATTTTGCATATGGATGTTTTGTTTGAATGTGTCTGTGTGTAGTATCAAGAGAGGCCAGAAGGAAGGACTGGATTTACAACAAATGGCTAGCTACCCTGTGGTTTCTGGAAATGAGACCTGGATCCTCTGTCAATTCAACTTTAATTCCAGAAAAAAAGGCTATATAGCCTTGTTTGAGTGACTGGGGTGATCCAATGATCGGTGTACATAAGGGTTAAAAAAATAGGCAATTCAAGGATGCTTGGTTTGCTTTAAACAGCACATTGTTATCATATGAACAAGAACATAGTACCTAATTATCCTATATTTGAAGGGAGGGAAGAATTAACAGGGATCTGTATCAAAGCCCATCTATCAAAAGTGGTTGGTGTCATCTATGTCTAAAGACACTTTACAGATGTAGTCATGACCTTGACAATCATATAAGACTGGTCAAAATAAACCCTAAAAGTGTCATCAAGTCTTCACATATCTGTCATTAAACATAGTCACATTACACACACGTATTTTTTGAAATAAATCTCATTGTTGTTGCATTATCTAGCACCTCTAGATAATTATCTTATAAGGCAGAACTTCAACATGATATGCCATGTACAAACTAATGAGAACATGAAGAAGCATGGAACTTCAAACAATATATACATACATATATTCTATTAAGAATTTTAATAATAACTTTGGTAATATATGTTGACAAAGCAGAACACATGGGGGTGCATTTTCCATCCTTAGACTTGTACTCAGAAGGCTGACCTACGAAAATCAAGAATTCAAATGTAGCCTTGACTAATTACTAATATCCACTCCACGTTTGAATACAAACATTTCCATCTAAGAAATCTGTCCCCGATTTTAATTCTACCTTACTTAATTTCTTAAGATATGAGCAGAATCAGACCGATTTGGGGACAAATTACCACAAAAATGACCTCTAGCTTAATTTTTATGGAGTCTATTTTCCACTGAAATTTTATGAACTCCAAGTCCCCTGTATACACTACACTCAACATTCTGAACTTCCAAGTCCTACAGGAAGAGCCAGATCAGCTCTGGACTTTTGCCAGCTCAATTCCTGCTGTTTTCCATATTATTCAAAAAAGAGAGATTTTCAGGTCTGTCCAGGAGCAAAGTCACTTGGCATACCCTTTTCTGTACTAATTTGCTACTGTGCTGCTGTGACTGAATAACGTAACCAAAAACATCGAAGGTCTTGAACGGGTTTATTTGTTTGGTCCTGACAGATCACGTTCTGTCACTTTGGGAGCTTAATATAGAAAAACTCAAGTTTCAAGAAAACTAAGGCAAAAACCATGGCAAATATTGTTTCCTGCCTTGCTCTATTATTCATTGTTTTATAGTCACCCAGGGTCACTTGCTTAAGGATATTGCTGCCACCCTCACTGGAAGAGCCTTCCATAGAAATCATCAATCAAAACACTCTCTCACTTATATCGAAACAAGCCATTTTTCTCATTGGTTTATTTCTTTTTCTCAGTTTATATCCTGCCCTCAGCTCCATACATTCTCTCTTCCTGGTATCATCCTCCCACCAACTTCTCCCACTCTTCCTTCCCTTCTTCTTGGGCAAGGGGAGCCCCTCAATACCAACTATTGCCTGCAGAAGACGTTGCATACAAACTAAGTGCATTTTCTTCCTCTAAGGCCAAAGAAAGCAGCCCAGCTAAGGCAAAGTGACTGTGTCCATGTCAAAGGCAGCTCCCATTACAAATGCTAGGTGACTGACATGAACAAAAAGCTGCCAATTAGTTAGATATTTGTAGGGTGCCTAGGTCCAACACATAGAAAATGTAAAAGGTAGGGTGGGAAGCTTTTGCATAAGCTCTGTCTTATCTTAAGTAAGATTCTTAAGAAGAATAACATTTTGTACACTACTTCTTGGGGAGAAATGGAAGGAAACGGGAAACATCTATGAGTTGATCAGAAATGCTCATACAATGGTATAAAACCATGAGGAGTCTAATAAAACAACACTGCACAAGGGGAATACAGGGTTTCTAGAACATTATTTAACAAGACCACAGTGATTTGGGAACTGATGAGGGTATCTACATGTGTTGCATACCGTTGGGTTCTCAGAATTGGAAGGAAGCCTTCCTCAAATGCCCTGAACCTGCAGATGACCCTATTGCTGGTTTTAGAAAAGGAAAACTGCTTTAATTTAAATACCTCCGAATCTTGGGGAAATCTCCCAAAGCCTAGGCCACACGTTTAACTGGCTCTGACAAGCATATTTGAAGAATATGAGAATAAGTTAGGTTATTCTCCATACATGAGGCTCTCGGGGAAAGCTTTGTTTGATCAGGTCATTCCTGAACACAACAGTGTTTTCCCTGTTCAATTGGTTTTCACCAGATGTCTTCCCCATGTGACAGAGCTATGCTTTTCTCAAGAAGAAAACTGCAACTTTATGGCACACCAGTCTTTAATGTTGGCTCTGAGTCTGTAATGGCAATTAAGCAGCTTGTTAGATGCCATTTTTTGACATGAAGGTGGGCCAGTGGTTGGTATGAATCAGGTCTGTCTCTCTGGTTATGGCTGGAGACAAATTTGTTGACTATCTTCTTGAGTAAACATGCGTTTCCTAGCATCCTAATCTGTAACAGGCCTGCTTGGTATGCTACTTATCTACATAGCACTTAGCTAAATTCTACTTGGTGTGACTTCCTGTCACCTAAGTATTGGTAAAACCCTTATATAAATAATTCTACACATCTACATCACAGCTTTATAATGAAGTAATACTCAACACATGTTATTTACAACCTTCACAAATTTAACTACAATGAATCTTATACCTAAATGTTAAATGTCAAAGTCAGAACTTGGAAAAGTTACTAGAAACCAGGCTTCTCTGAGTTTCCATCCTACCTACTTGATGTTACCTAATTTTAGTTCATACCCGTGGGAAATCCCAAATTCTGCTATCAAGAGTTTATTTTGTATACTAATACACGATCCCATATCACATTCAAATTCATTGTTCAATTCTGGACCATGTTTTATTTTCACTATATGCCTTCTCAAATTATACTTGGTGGGATAGCTTTTGTAACCATAACAATGTATTTTGTGTCAGTAAACACTATACTGAAGTCTTCTTTCTATGGCTGTGTAAATTATTTCATATCACTTTCAATTTTATATATTAACTGCAGTTTGTTAAACAAATGATTATGTGGCATAACATCATTTACCCTTTTATACTATAGTAAACAACACCAATGGAATGAGGTATGTTAAAAAAAAAAAAAGCTGTTGCCTATTTTCTCTTTCAAAATGAATTCAACAAAATCCAAAGAAAATTTCTATGAATTTCTAAGAGGAAAGCTGATGCTATATCCCATGAAAAACGACACAAAATTCTGAATAGGATTATGTAGTAATCCTGTGACCTCATAACATATCTCAGACCTACAAGTATCAAGAATGTGTACAACAGTTGTGACAAAACTAGGGGACGAAGAGAAAAAGCCAAAATCATAAGCCTAAAAATATATTCAAATTTTCCTCAAAAGGCCCAAGGAAACTCTACCAGGAAAAACGTGTATTTCACCAAAGTTAACTTTGGTTTTATGTGCATAGAAATTAAATAAACACAGACTTCAAAACTGTTACAAAAGCAACTCAAACTGACCCCTAAAGTATTATATTTCTGACTCCCCAGCTACTGTAGATCACTCTTCCAAATATAGAGACTCTACGTTCTGGAGCTCTCTGTGGAAATGTAGGTGAACAGAAAAGTGGGCTACAATTCTACAGCTCCTCATGCCATCATGTGTTTTCAGGCAAACCCAGCCCCACTGAATGCCACACACAAACCAGTGCTATCAATGTTTTCATATGTACTTACTCCAACATGGATTGTGCCACAGACATGGAATCTGCCTTATCCACCTATCCAACACCACCTACACCTTAAAAACCTCTGCATCTCAGATATTCCTTTTGTGTCCAGAAATTAAATTTTCCTGAATCACACCACTGTGGTTGAAAGTAGGAAAAAGATAAAAAGATTCCAAACAAAAATTGCTGAAGAATGTACATTGCCCTCTTTCTACCAGCTTCAACACTATTTATAAAATTTGCCACACAAAACAGAATATGGAATGCAAGGTTCAGAACTTCTAGAGAGCAGAGCATCAGTTTTCCAATCTGTCTTCCCACAGCACACCAAAAGCAATGTGTGTGTGTGTGCACCCTGGACAGTGATTTTTTAAGCATGACAGCTTTAGACTGCTAGGGGTGCAGAGGAATTCTCCCAGCCCCCCATCCACCACGCCCAAGGAATTCACACTCAAGGGAGAGTCAGAGACCAAGGACCACTCCCCAAGCAAGCCCATTGATGAATAGAATGACAGTTGACCCGCAGTCTCAGCATGGCTCTGAGAGCTTAGCAGACCTGTTCCTCCTGGTTTGGGGACAGTGGCCCACATACTCACCATTGCATGGTTTGTGGTCCCCCTCACAGTTCTCTTAAGCTGCATCAGAAAAAATTCTGGAAAGAAACTATGAACTACCTCTCCCTGGTGCTGCTGATTGGTAGATCTGCCCAGAGTCCCTCATTTCCTTTGACCACCTGGCTGGGCTTCAGGAAGTATAGCAGCTCCTCTACTGGGGGATCAGATCAAATGACTCTGACATCTGACGCTTCACAGCAGGGCCCTTCCATCTTGGGGGCACACAGAGGGCTACTCTAACTAATCTGTACTTTAGTACAACTTTCCAGTCTCCATGACACAAGGAGACAGTTACTCTTCCAAGTCACAGGGACCTTTGTGTGCACATTCCAATACAAATTTAATGTTCAGTGCAGCTATATCTACCTCATAGCTGAGAAGTCCCAAAGCCAAAACAGTCAAAGTCAAACAGTAAAAAGAAAGCAAAAAGTGACCATGAATTTCAAAGAGTGGCAAATGCAAAATGAATGAAAAAAAAGAAAAAGAAATAAAAAGGAAAGGACATGGATGATTCTAGGTATGGTGGGGTAGAAAGTTTATTATAGATAAAAGGGACAGAATAGCCAGATGCAGGGACATCTGGGAGAGTCCAGAGGGGACATGACCGTGAGCCTTATGAGGAAAGGGAGTCGGGGAGAGGGGAAAGCCCAACCAAGAGGCCAGGATAGTAAATGATAGATGAAAAAGACCAGGTAACCAAAATGGTTGGATTACATAAGAGCATCCAGGGGAAGGGGAGCTCAGCCCCTGGGCTAGAAGGCTGGGTATACCAACCATTACCCTATGGCACATAAAATCAGAGGGATGCTGGGAGAATCAGCAGCTGGGACTCCTTTGATTTGTTAAATAGGTGCCCCAGCCATTTTTCCCAGCATTTGAGACTTAACAGTAGGGAAGAATGAGGAGGTTGAAATGATTTATCTATAATCTCAAAAACTGTTGTACAAAAATTGAAACAGGCTTCATGATCAAATAGTTTTCTGGGACTAGACATGCGTACCAGAGCACACCAATCATTATAAACTCCTTTTCTCTTGGGGTGCACTATTGTTAGAGTAATACCATTCCTATCAGTCTCAGCCACACCAGTTTGTCCAGGTCTTCTGTGTTTGTTGAACCAGTGTAACTACAGAAATTTGGTTTCTATAAATAAGTTTAGTACCTCTTCCAGAATCTTGATTGCCTTGGTCTGTGAGCTCCAAGTATTGCCAGTTTGGACTTTTCCTAACCATCTAAAATTGAAAAACTGATACTTCTTTCCAAGCAGGAAAGCTCTCACCATCCTTCTTCTCCATCCCTTTCTGTGCTATGAAGACACCAGCTTCAAAGTTGGTCAGTGAACTCAATTCATACACAGGTCCCTCTTTATTTGTAATTGCCCACCCTACGAAAGCCAGGAATGTTTGAGGAACCTCATTCACTGGTCTCCTTTCAATTTCACTGACCGGGTTAAGGTCCAGCCTGAAATGAGTTGCAAGACAATGAGCCAAAGAGGCAGGATTATATATTCAAAGCAAGTCTGAACTACACAGCATGAAGAAAGGCTGAGTTTTGGAAGACACTGCTCTAAACAGAAACTAATGAGAAATCCCTTTTAAAATAGGAATGAAATTCTTTAAAAAATTTATTTAATTTTATTTTCTGTGCATTAATGTGGAGGCATCAGATCCCTTGGAATTGGCATTACAGACATTTGTGAGCTGCCACATGGGTGCTGGGAATTGAATCTGGGTCCTTTAGAAGAGGAGACAGTACTCTTAACAACTGAGCCATCTCTCCAGTCCTAGGAATGAAATTCTTAAAGACTGGGAAATGTTGGAGAAGAGAAACAAATAAGAGATTAGAGCAGTGATGCATAAAGAAAATAAAACTTACTAATACCAACAATTGGCTTTTTTAGAAAATTAAATATAATTGAAAAAATATGTAGGTATACTGACTTTGAACACAAGCAGGCCCTTCTCTGGTAGAGCTAATGGCATTAACCAGGTACTGTTTAACCTTGATTCTACCTGCAGTGTTAGCTGCTGAGATTGGTAACCTGACATACAAAGCTACCACCAATAGCTGAATCTCAAATTTCTGAGCAGACATAGCCCTGTATATTAAGACTGCACATAAGAGATCCAAGATGGCTGCCACGAGACAACACTGTCTCTGAGGAGTAGGAGAGCAGAAACAATGCAGCGACCAGGAGACTGAACTCTGGGACCTAAAACGCCAGCATTGTGAGTGCCAGGTGAGCGGAACTCCTACGGTGAGAAATCAAGTGGGAAAACCCTAGGGACACCCAGTTATTACCTGGAGAAATTTCCCGGTGACCAGCGGCACACAGCTCTGATCTGGACGAGTGGCTGCTCTGGGTGCCGACACCCACCATTGTAGACTGGATCGCACAGTCTTGCAGGCAGTCTCAGGAGGAACCGGGTGCCATTTTCACTGAACTGCACCCTGCGAGCTCACACTGCACCCGGTTTGCGCTTCCACCCGCGGGTGTGCTGCTGGCTCGGACCGATCATGGGAACCACCCCAGACTGAGTGGATTGGGGGACTGTTTTGACTAGTCCGTGCACACTGCGGGGGCGCCTCCGAACGCTCCCGCCAGCAAAAAATCAGTCAGTGTGTGAGTCAGCAGGCAGGTCTGGGAGGAACCCGAGTTCCGCCTCAACCCACGGGTGTGCAGCGGGCGCAAACCGATCACTGGAACCACTCCAGACTGAGTGGATTGGGGGACCGGTTTGACCAGTCCGCACACTGCGGGGGCGCCTCCGAACGCTTCCGCCAGCAAAAACTCAGTCAGTGTGTGGGTCCACCGGCAGATCTGGGAGGAACCCGAGTTCTGTCTCAACCCACAGCTGAGAGGATCCTGGGACCATCTTGACCAGACCGCACACTGAGGGCGAAAGCTGCACGCATCCGCCAGCAAAAACACCAGTTCGGGTGTCTGTCCACGGGCCACACAGAGAAGGCCTCCCGGACCATTTCAGACAGCCCTGCATACAGCAGATGCACACCAACTCAAACCCACTGTGTGTGCCCCAAATATCATCTCAGAC
>JAQQSO010006150.1:0-11513 GCA_028658305.1 Pachyuromys duprasi
TACTTGAGCATCTTTTGGATATCTGCCTAAGAGTGGTATAGCTGGGTCTTGAGGAATCACTATTCCTAATTGTCTAAGAAAGCGCCAAATTGATTTCCAGAGTGGTTGTACAAGTTTGCATTCCCACCAGCAATGGAGGGAAGTTTGAGCTTTTAGTTCAAGGAAATATTAGTTGTATCTTCTGGCAGGACTGATCTCTCTGGAATCAAAGCTTCTAGGCCAGCCCAATCTAAGGCAATGGAAATGGGAAATAAAAATATTCCTAGGGATTACTAGGGGTGATACTGAGTCAAACAATCCAATCTGTACCTCTTCATGCCTGGACCCTTGGAATTTGGTTCCGGAAGAAATTATACCATATGTCGGATGCTGGTCTAAAGCCTCCTAAAAAACCCTAACCAACAGCCCTTCAGATTGTTGACAACTAATTGACTGTAATTATCTCCTCAAGAGATCATTCCATTGTTCTATTAGGTCAGTTGATTCTAGATGGTGGGGAACATGGGAAGACTAGTGGATTCTATGATTGTGAGCACACTATTGCACTTCTCTGACTGCAAAGTGAGTTCCTTGGTCACAAGCGATACAGAGTGAAATAGCACAATGGTGCATAAGGCATTCTGTATGTCCACAAATGGTAGTTTTGGCAGAGGCATTAAGTGAAGAAAAGCCAAATCCTGTAACAAATCTAAATATTTATTCCAACAATTGTCTTTTTAATGAAGGAAGTAGTCCAATGTAGTCAACCTGACACCAGATCCCTGGTTTGTCACACTGGAGAAATAAGACATATCAGATCTGAAGCATATCTCTCTGCTATTGGCGGATCTAGGACTCAGCAGCAGCTGTAGCCATGGCTGACTTTGTGAATAGAAGTTCATGTTGTAGAGGCAATGTACACCCTCCATCTCTGCCACTAAGAGCCTCATGGTTAAAAGTCACGTTGAGCAATGATAGAGGTATTTGGAAAAAAGGCTGACTCTACAGATCATCCTATATACTTGATTATTGAACTGCTCCTGTGATGAGGGAGCAGAGCCATTTCTATGAGTATTTACATGGGACACAAGTATCTTCATTTCCTTCACTAATTAGGGGAAAGCTATCCACACATCTCACTCCTAGATATCATTCTCACATATTTTCTTATCATGCTCCTTCTAAGTCTCTTTCCATTCAGACAATCCATTAGATAAAGCCAAACAAAAAAAAATTTTCACAACTGGCAATTTCTCTTTTTAAACAAAATGAATGACCCTGTGTATAACCTGAAGTTAAGTCCAGTACAAAAAATTCCCTCAATCAGTGTCTTTCAAGTTTATCAGAGAAAGGAGTTGTAATTCATCAGCTGTCCACCTCTGGGTGTTGCTTTCATATAGTATAAAACCACTTGTAATGCAGGCCCAAATCTTCTCTCCCTCAGTAAGCTGACCATAGAGCACACCCGGTGACTGCATAAGTGCCTACATGGCAGTAAACAGCATTAAAAAAGGAGGAGAAACCATCGGCATTTGGAATACTTTTTCATGTGTCTTGTCTGTGCCCTTGAGGACTTTTCAGACACCATCACACATAAACCATTTTTATTTGATAGTGGACTGCTGCTTTGCACATCCTACTTCATGACATATTGGGTCAGATATTATCCAGTTCATGATGGGCATCTCAGGTTGCACAGTAACTTGATGCTCCATTGTTAAATGTTCACTTTCCACTAAGAACATATAGCACACCATATATTCAAAAGGAGATTTGTCTGCAGATAATGATAGATCCTTGTTCCAAACCCCAAATGTTTCCTTTGTTATTCACCTATACCAGAGTTCCAAAGGCTCCAACAGTATTACTGTCTGCAAATGACACCTCAAGTACCTTTGGGTCTGCTGGATCATATTGTCCAAATGGTAGAACATCCTCCATAGCAGCCTGGGCCTATTGAGGAGCCTTTGCCCTGTCTAGGTCCCACTCACAGGTAGCAGCTTTCCAGTTCATTTTGTATATGAGCCAGTGTAACACACATGAGAGAGGAATGTGCTTCCTCAGAATCTATATAGCCCTACTAAACATTTTATTTCTTTTCTGGTGGTGGGAAGACCCAGGAACAGTAATTTATCCTTTTTCTTAGAAGGAGTATCTCTGTATGCCCCACACCCCTGGATTTTAAACATGTCACTGAGCCATTAGACCTTTGAAATTTGGTTGGATTTATTTCTCATCCTCTGGTATGCATACATATTGCAAACAAGTCTAAAATAATTGCTAACTCCTGCTCACTTGACCAATCAGCATAATGGCATTGACATACTGGGCCAGGGTAATATCTTACTAAAGAGACAGGTAATCAAAAACATTTCAAACTAAGTCCTGACACTGGGATGGACAGTTCAAATATCCTTAAGGTGAAACTGTTAAGGAATGTTGCTGGCCCTGTCAACTGGAAGCAAATTGCTTCTGGTGGGGCCTGCAGACAGGTACCAAAAAACTCATGTACCAGATCAGTAACTGAATACTCTGTGCCATGATATGTGTTAATCTGCTCAAGGAGGGACTCACATATGGCTCAGAAACTTCAGTCAGAGCCTCTGCTTCGCTAAGTTTCCAATAGTCAACTGTGATTCTCCATGGCATAGTGTCTTCGGGTCTTGCCAAGTAGGGGAGTTAAAGGGAAATGTGCTGAGAACTTCAACACCTGAAATATATTGGCTGTCACCATATATGGTTACATCCTGGTGAAATATTTGTCTTTTACCGATGGAGGGCCTGAGTCAAAGCTCAAAGCTCATCTCACTGGACTGAGGTTTGTCTTCTGCTTAAAGGCTCTGCCCGTATCATCTTCTCTAGGCTCCCCACTGCTGTTCTTGCACATCCAATCCTGTTTTGGATGAAACTGCTCCTATTTGTGAACAAAACCTCCTCTGATGTCACCTCTCAAATCAGTCCTGAAAGCATGACTCAAGTCATGCCCCTTAAGACAGTCATGAGGACATTTTGAGTTGGGGGGATAGTTGTTCGTTGTTCCACAGGAGACTGGCAGGGTTGAGGGCTGATGTATTGTGAAAGCAAATGGGGCATTGATCCAGAAGCCAAGCTTGGTAATGGGTCACTTGATCATCAGACATCCATCTCTTGGATGTCCCCTGAAGAAGGAAGGCCTCCACAGAATGTGGAGCTGTCTGGAACAGTGCTTGTCCTGATGTTAGCAGATAATTTACTTTGTCTAGTTAGCCAAAAACATACAGCTTTGTACAGCTAACCAAAATGTTTTATTGTCCTACCCATGTCTTTTGCATTCGGTTCATTTTATAAAAACCCTGCTGTGAGAACAAGTGGATGTCACATTTAGGCTCCTGGGTTCCTTTCTGTGTCCCTGGTCATGACCAGTGTTGGGGTTTTTCATTCAATAAACCATCCATATCTGACTGAGATCAGTGTCTTGTTGGTATGTGTGGCTATTCTTCACATATAACACTCTCCTGTCTGTTTCACTGATGGGCAGTTATTACCACACCAGAGTCCCTATCCCTTTTTGTTTGTGTCTGATTGTAACTTTCTCAGCTGTTGTAACTTTCTGAGAAATTTTCAAATTTTGAGACTTACTCATCCCTTCAAACTGCTTTCTAGAGCTTTCTCCTTATGTCTAGGGTGGACTGCATGAAAAGTCAATATAAGAGGCTTGCTGGTTTATGGGAGGTGGTGCAAGGCATCAGGACCTATGGCAGGAAATATGCAATTTGTTTCACAAAGCCTTTCCAGAAAACCTGTAAGCTATTCATTAGGGTCATGAGTAATCTGACCTACTTTGGATAAGTTGGTATGTTTCCTGGCTGCCACTTTTAATGTTCCCAATTAAGCATAGTGAAAAACATCCACTACCACCCATTTCACTGATATTAGTTGGATGGACAGAAAGGTACCCTCAGTCTAAACAGCTGCATTCAGCTGTGTCCACACTGTCAAGCCTCAAAGCCAACTTCCTACTTTCCAGCCAGATTTAGTCTCACTCCTTGGCTGTAAACAGGGTGATGAGGAGCTGCTGGTATTCATCACAAGTTAGCTAGTGTGTATGTATTTGCATGTGCATATGCATGTGTATATTTGTGTTCGTGTTTAGAGCATGCAGATTCTCCAAAAAGTGTGTGTGTTCATGCATGCACAGTTGCGTGTGTGTGTGTGTGCGTGTGAGTGTGTTTGTGTGTGGAAGTGGAAAGGTGCTATCTTCCAAATACACAAATCACTGATAGTGAAGGAGACATTAAACCATGAGCAAGGAAGACACTGGACTCATACTCTCATCCCACCCTCCACCACCCCTCCACACTGCTTGAGGAACTACTTTTCTGAGTAAAACCTTCAACATTGAGCAAGAGAGGAAGGGAACAGTATATGCGCATGTACCTGTGTGTCTAGGAACTAATTTCTCCTCCATGTGTGCACTTTGCTTAGATGGTAGAGAAACCTGGTAAGAGATTGGGTCCCTCCCTACTTCTACACAGGAAGGAAGACCAGGAACTCAAAACCTCCAGCAGGAGTCAGCAGTCTAAACAAGGCAGAAGTGAGGGCTTCAGAATAGGTTGTGGGAAGGTCAATTTCCTCCAACAGGGCTGAGAGAATAGGATTGAGATCCCCAACAAGAGGCACAGATATTTAGCTAAGGGAGGGTGGTCTCCCACCAGAAAAAGCTATTGGTGCAAGAAATGGAGGAGAACCATTTGCTATGGCCACAAGCCTCCATGCATCACCATGGCAACAGCAGCATCTGGCTTCCAGCAGTACCACAGTTGATGCTGAAAGGGGTAAGACTCAGGGAAGTCCTGTGATGTCTTCACCTGTATCTAGCTTGTTGTCTCTTCAACCTCTCTGGAAAACTCTTCCAGGTAAAAGCTGCCTTTGAATTCCACAAACTGAACTATGACCAACTCAACTCACTGACTCAACCGAACTGTCTGCACAGAACTCAGAGATCTGCATGCCTCGGTCTCCTAAGTGCTGGAATTAATATGTACCACCACTCCTGAACCTAAACTTTGCTTTGCATGAAACCTGCTCAGTACCATTCTGGCCTTGAAGTAAGACACCGGCTTTCCTCTGCCTCTTGGGAATGAAGGCATGTCTGTATGCCAGCCAGGTCTAGAAGGCTTTTAGAAATGATCTCTTTCCAGAACAGCCATGCTCTGTGATAAAGTTTCTCTATAGAGGAACTGATATCACTGTAATGGATTCAGTTAGCAAATGGTTTATGGAGAAGGGCACCAGTTAGAGTGCCTCTGAAGGAAGTCCATCCAAGCAGCCATGATAAAACTTAATGGACAGCAAAGAATCTAACCATAAGTCAAGAGGAAATAACTCTATAACCTTGTGAGAAATATTAAGAGTCCAAGATAATAAGAGTTTTTTTTACATAGGTTAGGATAAATCAATATAAAGTTAAAGATAAAGATTAACATAAGGTTGAAGGTAATTGCACAACTAGCTATACCATGAACCAGAGTTCTATAAAAGAATAAGGTAAAGGTTGTTTTGACGTTGGTGGTGGTAGTGGTGGTGTGTTTGTTTGCTTAATTCAAATTTATTTTTTATAATTTATTCACTTTCCATCCTGATTGTAGCCCCCTCCCTTGTCTCCTCCTGCTCTTAGAATTCCTCCCTTTTACCCCCTATCCTGCTCCCCAATTCCTCAGAAAGAGGGAGCCCACCTACCCAACCACCTTGCACCAGCTTATAAATCTCATAGGACTGCCTGCGTCCTCTTCCTCTGTGGCCTGGCAAGGAACCCCACCAAGGAGAAGTGATCACACAGCAGGCAACAGAGTCCATGTCAGAGACAGTCTCTCTTCCACTTACTAAGAAACCTAAATGGAGAATAAGATGCCTATAGGTTACATCCAAACAGGGATTCTAGGGCCTCTCCATTCATGGTCCTTGGTTGGTGCATCAGTCACTGCAGGACCCGCTGGCTCTAGATTTGTTGGCTGTATTGGCATTCTTTATGGAGATCCTGTCTCCTCCTTGTCATTCTATCTCCCCACTCTTCCATAAGACTCCCTCTGTTCTACCCAAAATTTGGCTGTGGGTGTTAGCATCTGCTTCAGTCTGCTGCTGGGTGGAGTCTTTCAGAGAACATCTATAGTAGGCACCCATCTTTTTCACTCTTTTCAATGGCTTCTGAGGTCTATTCTATTCCTCCTTATAAATTAGAATTAAACAATCTCTCTAGAGTCCAACTTGTTACTCTTCTTTTGGTCTATGGATTATAGTGTGGTTATCCTGTGATATATTGCCAATATTCACATAAGAGTAAGTCTATGTCATATGTTTCTTTATGGTTCTGGAATACATCCCTCCGGATGATCTTTTCTACTTCAATACATGTGCCTATAAATTTCATGACTTCCTTCTTTGTAAAAGCTGAGTAGAGTTCTATTGTGTACATGTAACATGATATCTATATCCATTCTTCACCTGAGAGACATCTAGCTTGACTCAGGATTCCAGCTATTATGACTAAAGCTGCTATGAACATAGTTGAGCAATTGTCCTTTCTGTGTGGTGGAGCATCTTTTGAGTGTATATTCAGGAGTGGTATAGCTGGGCTTTGAGGTAGAGGTGCTCACAATTTTCTGAGAAAGCACCAAACTGATTTCCAAAGTGTTTGTCGGAGTTTACACTCCCACCAGCAATGGAGGAGCATTCCCTTTTTCCACATTCTCAGTAGAATATGCTGTCACTTGAGTTTCTTATCTTAGACATTCTGATGGATGTAAAATGGAATCTAGATTCATTTTGTATTTCTGTGATGACTAAGGAGGGTGAGCATTTCTTTACATGTTTCTCTGCCTTTTGATATCCCTCTATAGAGACTACTGTGTATATCTGAAGCCCATTTTTGTTGGTTTTTTTTGTTTTTGTGTGTTTTTTAATGTAATTTATATATTTTTATATTAATCACAGGTTATATACTTTGAATACCAGTCATAGCCCCCTCCCTGATTCCCTCCCACTCTCCCTATCCCTCCCTCATCTCCTCCCTGCCCCTCTACAAGTCCATTGATGGGGTAGGACCTCCTCCCCTTCCATCTGACCCTAACTTATCATATCTCTTCAGGGCTGGCTTCAATGGCCTCTTCTGGGATCTAGCTAGGCTGTTCCTCCCATGTGTGTGTGTGTTGGCGGGGAGGATCTGTGATTTTCATGTGTGTGTGAATGTCCACCTATGAGACTACCAAAACTTTTAAATGTATCTCAGAAAACCATTGTGAAAACTACTGAAGAACAGTCCTACAGATTTTGTGCCTTATTGGTGAACACTGAAATAGTGTGCTACTATGTCTACACCCATAAATTTGGCACTGTGGCTGTTCTCACCAAGGTCACGGTGTACACCTGAAGAAAAAGAGGTCCATGTACTGCACACTCCCGCCCCTAAGGAGTATCAAAGTATCCACTCATAGAGAAGTTATCAGGAGAAGGGCATGGATTAGGGGTCACTTGAGAGCTCTCACTCACCAACTTAGCCCATTAGGTTTCTTTGTGTTCTCTCAACATTATTTTAATTGGTTCCAAATCTCTCAGATGCATATGTCCATGACCCAGACAACACAAAAGCACTCCTAGGTTATCTGAATTTTAGTGGTAGCTTTGGTCAACATATTTATAGGCATTGTGTCTCCAGGTCTTGTAAACACTGACAAACCCAGAATACTCCTGATGTGTCCTTTTGGACAAATAGTTCAGTTTAAAGTCCATTCTTGACTTTAGCTTTTGGTAACCGAAGTCATCATTTGGACCACAAGGAATAAGAGTCACATCATAGCTGGGTCTAGAATTCTTTTCTTTAAGCACATGTCAAAAATTGATCTGAGTATCATATGTTCTCTGCTCTACTAGAGATAACATGAATTTCTCCGCATTACAGGAGATCATATTGTAAAAGTAACATACCATAGTCAACGGCATCTGAGCGATATCCATATTATTCTTGATGAGCTACTGACAGATCACATAATTCTATAGATAAGCATAATATAGCAATGTTATCAGGTCACCTGAAAAAGAACATGAAACTAGCTCAATTTTCCTGCTCAGGAGGCAACTTGGATCCAAACATCACATAAGATAGAGGCTGTCATGAAGACGCAGCATATCCTGAGTTGCATGCCTGAGTAAAACATCACTGCACAGGCTCAGACACCAAACAGGAAGCTGAATCTCTTTGGAACAGAGTTAGCAACTGTATCATGGCACTCTATAGGAGTGTGTTACACAACACTTCAGTGAAGAATCTGATCATCCCTGAAGCAGAGGCATCTGCCTGGAATTCCTTTACCTATTCTATGCTAGACAGTCATTCTGCAAATAAGCTATGTCTAACATAGAGTCCTACCCACACACCGTGACTTTTTTCTTTCTTCACACATCTCACTATGTAAGTCAATGAATTCCTGTAACCAATCAGGCTTTAGTATTTTTGATGGAGAGAGAGCACCACACTGAGCCTGAGACTTTTGCTCTTGGTACCTCCACTCTTTCAGTTTCCTCTGTCAACCGGTCATCACAATGTTGACAGCACACTGATGGCTGCATTCTCCATCTACAAAGGCATCCAGATGGAATTGTCAAAGGTCAGGCACATGGCTTCTGTGACTGTACCCCCTAACAAACATCCCACATTGTAACCTGCACTTCAAACTCTTCCTGGATTTGCATTCAAGCATGTGTTTACATAAGGCAGGAGACCATTCCTTTGCCAAAATCATCCTTTTGTGAGATCTCACTACTGTTCCATTTCCATATTGATGAAAAGGAGGTTTTGAAGAAAGAATGAGTCATTCCTAGGCATGATTGGAAAGTAAACTCTCAGTTCCTCACATGGCAAAACCTAACATATTTCTAATCAAGGCTAGAGCTATATGTTGCTTTGATAGGAGGTGGTGGTCATTGGCAGTGTCCTTGGAGAGTTCCTTGGAAAGGACCCTAACCTAATGGTAAGAACAATGTGAACATCAGCAGGGTTCCCTGTGACATCAGCTGTCCATTTTCTCTACATTCTATTGTATCCTGGAGAGCTCTTGGCAATGCCCATGATGTCACTAGTGTTGTGGCAACACCAACTGCTCTTAGGGCAGTTGCCCATAGGTCTCATCAACAGACATGTGGACTAGACTGAGAAGTCTCTTTAGGAAAGATAATGAGGACAGTCGAAAAACCAAAGAGAGGCAGAAGGCAGATGGCACTCCATCTTGTTTTCAAATATCAAGAAAGAAGTTGTCCTGGGGAAGGCACAGTGAGTCCTGGGCAGAAGAGGTGGGCTTGAGGTGGGAGCTACAGTAATGCAGAAGTGAAACATTACCCTCTGGGAAGCCAATAGACATTCCTGCTTAACATAGGTCATTTAAGTTAAGGGTTCCAGAGCATCATTTTATCCCCAGAGCCAGGAGCTGGCAAGGCCAAACCTGTTTTACTGGAAGTTCTTATCTTTACTCTTATTGGAGATTTGTCATGTAACATCAGGACAAAAGGAAACCATCAGGGGTCAAGGAGGGTTAACATTTCCCAATATAGGGCACGTCTTCACTGCACTTCAATCTCACAGACTTCTTTTAGGTACCGTATCTATCTGACAGTAGGTACAGGGACAGAAATGGGTTCCTTGCATTAACTTTATATATTCATAACTCCTCTAACTATCTCGCCCTGACAGTGACACCCTTAGGTTTCTGAATCAGTAGTTGTGGGTGTCAGGCATTTCTCTAGGACAGGCAAAGTGTCAGAGGGAGTGGACCAGACACAGACTGGATCTTTACAGCCAGCTCTGTGGTGTTTTGTTCGTTCTCTGGGGAGAATTGTTCAGTCTCTTGATCATGTTTTGCAACAGCGTGACTGTCTAATCCACAGGCACGGACATAGAGTGACAAGGCAGGAGTTCAGCTTGTCTCTTGAGCATCTGATTTCTTGTGGATTCAGCCATTATTATCCTGGCTTCTGAAATCACTTGCTTGTGCGCTCAGAAGACAAGTTGTATCTTCTGGGGTAGTGAAGAACACAAAAGAGGCCATTTCTGTAGTCACCTGAAGCATGTGTAAGGAAGCAGAGGAAATGCCTGGCTGCTTAGATACCCAATTCTTTACAGAATAATGGCAGATCTGAGTTACAGAGAGCAGGCTTCTCAGGCTTAGGCCAAAACCTTCAAAATCGTGTCACAGGGTTCTGGGCATGCTCTGTTTGTGTCCATCCTCTGTGCCTTCTCACTATGCATGTTCACTTGTGTTCACCCTACAGGGGCCAGTGGGGAGATTCCATGCTCCACAAAGCTCCAATACAAGAAGCAGGAGAAGAAGGAAATGGACAGGCTGACCAGTCAGCTGCAGCTGATGACCATGGAGAGAAATAATCTGCTAGATCGCCTGACCCTGATAACAGAAGGAACCTTGGACAATCGGTATCCATTATTTCAAACCCCATGGTGTCAGTCTTGGGTCTACAAAGTCACTCTCCTCTATGCCTTTTAAGGAAAGCTCCAGGGTGTCATGTCCCTAAACGCTGCTCAGAGGAGAGGCAGGAAGTTAAGCTTGGGCAGGAGTATATCTGGGAAAAACACATATGCTTCTTCCAAATGGAACCCTGAGCCTATTCTCTGAGTCACATAACACAGGGATTGAGACTGGATTGTGAGTTCCCAGCATCCATTTGAAAAAGGCTTGATAGGTGGTGGCTTGTGTGAGACACTAGCTGCTGTGAGGTTGGGATGAGATTTTTACTTCTCTGACAGGAGATTTAATCCAAAAAGTTCCTTATAGCAGCTGGAGGGAACTGATCCTTCTTGGTTTATCTCAGTGCAGGACAGAGAGGACTTGAGCTCCACACTGTTTATCTGTCTCCTTGTGCCTTATACTCTTGAGACAGTATATGAGATGCAGTATTTCAGCATCCCACTGTTCTTTCTGTCTTTCCCTCCCTGGCAATCTCTCTCGCAGGTTCTCTATCTCTCCTGAGTTCTCTCTCTCTCTCTCTCTCTCTCTCTCTCTCTCTCTCTCTCTCTCTCTCTCTCTCTCTCTCTCTCTCTCTCTCTCTCTCTCTGTATGTGTGTGTGTCAATCTATAACTGTATGTGGGTTCATACATATATGACTGTTTGTGTATCCCTCTAGACTCTTGGAGCTCATGGGGTCTCTGGGTCTCAGTCTCAATCTGATGCCAGTGCTGAGTTCTGGGTGTGCCACTTCAAGCTGTACTATGTGGTCAGATTGGAGGCACAGTAGAATCCCTTGGCAGTGTTTACATTTGTCCCTAGACTGGGTCTCATCCCCAGAATTATGTCTAAAGCTGTAGAAATAGTTACCAAAGATCAAGAATCATTGTTCTGAAAACAGATGAAATGAAATCACAGGTTTGTCATGGGTCAAGATTATCAACTGCCTCACTGGGACTCTAATGGGGTAGACAGCCCCTCCAGGCTTACTGAGTGAGCTCATACAGCCAGGGCACATTTCCCTTGGACCCCTTTAGCCTCTGCTGGCC
>JAQQSO010006151.1:0-11513 GCA_028658305.1 Pachyuromys duprasi
GGTCAGTCTCCTATGTAGCTCTGATTGTCCTGGAACTCACTCTGTAGACCAGGCTGGCCTCCAATTCACAGAGATCAACCTGTCCTGCCTCCTTACTGCTGAGATCAAAGGCCAGCACCACCACTACCAGGCTTCATTGGGTCTTTGAGGAGTGTAGTTTGACTACGGTTCTCACTTGAGTCCTTTGCATACTTGCAGAAGAAACCACCTTTTGTAGCTCCTGAAGGCCACAGAAAGCCACTGTCCCAAATCAAGAAGTCATTGTTCCCATCAGTATTAGACAAAAACTCAGAGTCAGATCATGAGGTATTCTGATACTGTGTGTTCTGATGTCATGCTGGACTTTGAAAGGTAGGAACATGGGCCTTTTGCCCTCTACTGAAGAGTTTGGAGGACAAATGCTCCACAGAGTTTTTATTCAAAGAATCTTCTCAATTTTAGAGACTGAGAAGATAGCTCAGTTGGAAAAGTGCTTGCTATGCAAGCATTCAGATCCAAGTTCAAGTCCTAACCCCCACATAAGGGTTGAGCATGTGCTATAATCCCAGTGCCAGAAAGGCCAAGTCAGGTGGACCCCACGCTTGTTGGCCAGACATCCTTCCCTAGTCACAAGCTTCAGGATAAGGAGAATCTGTCTCAAAAATCAAACCATACCAAACCAAACCATACCAAACCAAACCAACGAACCACGAGCAGTAAAAGCAAAGCAAAACAATGTACTCAAAGTGGAAAGTAATGAGGAGCAAAACTTGAGGTTGGCTCTAGCTTCCACACAAATGCACCCACACATGCACAAACATGCGCAGACACCTACATGGGCACACCCATGATTCCATATGCGCATGCATGGAGACTTGTCCCCCCCACAATATCTTTTCAGTTCCATTTAATTTCCTTTTTTTTTGGTCTAGTTTGTTTTCAAACTTGTGTTTACCTCATTTACTTTGTCCTGTTTCCATTGAATTTCTTTTTCTGTCTCCCACTCTATTTCTCTCTCCTCTTCTTTCTAGGTCTCTCTGTGCAGTTCATCCTGGCCTTACACTCACAGTCCTGCTGCGTCATCCTACCCAGTGCTAGGTAGCCCATGTATGCACCCACGGATATTTTCCAGCTTCTGATTTTCCATTTCACTTTATCCCAGATATGTATTTTCCATCCTACTTAGTGTGTGGTGTGTATGTGTATTGCTATGTGTGTATGTGTGTGGTGTAAATATGTTTTTGCTCAATTTCTCCCTGCCATATATGTCTTCTTCTTCCAATTCTTTCTCTGCTCATTCTCTCCACTTTCCCATTCCTTTGAACTTGCTTTATAGCTACAAGGTCACACTCTGTAGTTCAGGCTATCTTTCTACTCTCTAGATATCTCAGGCCATCCTAGAACTTACATCACTCCTCCTGCCTTGACCTTCACAAGCAATGGGTTTGTAGAGGCAAGTTGCCATGTCCAAGCAATCTTCAGTAGGTCTAAGGTTGGGTTCTCCAGGGGAGAATTAGGCTTGTGCTATCCTCTGTCCTGTGTTCAATTAGGTGAGCTCTCTAGTCAGCCATGGATTTTCACAAATTGAGCCTTTTTTGCTGTTTTTTTTTTTCAAGACAGGGAATCTCTGTGTTTTTCTGGTTGTCCTGGAACTCACTCTGTAAACCAGGCTTTGCTCACACACAGAGATCCACCTGGGAGGCTTGTGTTATTATTGATTCGCTACAACTGGAACTCTTAAATCATTCTCCACCAGGGTCTAAGGAAGGGGGCCACAAAAAAATCCTTTTATCTAAGGGGAAAAGCTCTTTCAAGAAACCTATTGTAGGAGGATTCTTCGCATCCATCTATAGAGAAAGTGGAGCCTCATGGTATTACTTGTAGGGAAGGCTGTGAAAATGAAGGATAGGCCTTCTCAGGCCTTCCAATAGAAGCGGATGAGGAAGAACATATGGACAAGAAAATCCAGCCTGCCAACCCAGATCTTCTACATTCTCGAGAGATGAGAAAAGCAAGCAGCCAAAGTTAGAGGCTCAGGGGTGGTGTATGTCCAGTTGAAGGATATCAAGGGCCTACTTGGGGTGCTTTCTGTATCATTTGCCTCAAAATGGAACCACTATTGACTGCGAAGTTTAGAGCAACACACATTTATCATGTTGCAGTTCTGTGGGTCAGTAGATGAACATCATCCACATAGGCTTCCTTCAAGGCTGAGTAGAGGTACTGGGGACCACTGAGCTTTCACGTGGAACTTCATGTAGGGAGGATTCTTTTTCAAGCTACTGTAAGCCTCATTCCTTAATGACTGTCCAGTGGCTCTTAGCCACTGTCTATGTGTCCCTTTCTGTGAGCAGCTTACAACATTGACTCTGGTCTCTCTCTCTCTCTCTCTCTCTCTCTCTCTCTCTCTGTGTGTGTGTGTGTGTGTGTTTGTGTGTGTGTGTGTACCTCTCTCTCTTTGTTTGTTTTGCTACAGGGTTTCTTTATGTATCCCTGGTTATTTGGAAACTCACTTTGTATAGCAGACTGGTCTCAAACTCAGATATCCACCTGACTCTGCCTCCTGAGTTCTGGGATTAAAAGCATGCATCCCTGCCACCCAAGCTTTCTTGTTTATTTCAAAGCCAAGTAAATGTCAAAATCTTATTGCAGTACATCTGTGATCACCTACATCTGTGGTCTTTGACCTGTATGTTAGATGCAAAATCAAGGTCCCTTCTTCAGGGCTAGAAATTGTATAATGACAGCAATGCCAGGAGGTGGGGTATTGTGAGCGTACCTTAGAGTCTACCTGCTGTAGTCACCAGGTTTCTGGGCCATTCCTGGATGTACTAGTATGACTGCAGTGCAACGAAAAAGAAGAAATTTTCCAAGGGTAGGAAAAATTCCCAAGTTGTTTGGGCCACAGACCATAAAGTGAGTAAACCAGAGTGTATGATTATTAGATGGAAATCACTTTCTCTTTGTTTAATGGAAACTGCTGAATCCATTAGCCTGATGGATCCCAGAAGGTTTAGACAAACTATCCTGGTTCACATGCTCCATGATCTTGATCTGTACACATTAGAATCCAACCATATTCTGCCACCTTTTTGGACCTTATGATGTCCTGGCTGGCTCAGGCTCTTGACATCAGGATTTACCAAAACTTAGTCCTTAAGTCATGCTTCATTAAAAACAACAGGACTGGGCTGGGAATATCCTTAAGAACACTTACAGCTCTTTCACAGGACCTGATTTCAGTTTCCAGAAACCATGTATGGAGACTTACAACTTATTTCAGTTCTAGCTTCAAGTGTTTCAATACATTCTTCTGGCCTCTGCAGGCATCTGATTACACACAGATAAAAATAAAAAAATAAAGTAAACCTTTTGTCGTTGCTGTACAAAAACAAAATATAATAGATTTAAGTGAGAATCTCAGGCACTGAAGATATGATTGAAGAAATTAATACATCTCTCAAAGAAAAAAGTAAAATTAGAAATGTTCCAAACACAAAACACCCAAGAAAACACCAAGAAAGATGGCATGAAAAGACGAGATCTAAGAATAATAGGAACAGTCAAAAATAAAATAACATTCCAAGGTCCAAGGTCCAGTAAATATTTTAAAGGAAATCATAGAAGAAAATTTCTCCAACTTAAAGAATGAGATGTCCATTAATAACAAGAGGCCTACAAAACACCAAATAGACAAGCACACAAAAGAAACTCCTTATGTCACAAATAGTCAAAATAATAAATCCATAAAATGAACAAAAATATTAAAAGTAACAAGCGAAAAACAAACAAACAAAGTAACACATAACGGCAGAACTATAAAAATCACACCAGACATCTCAACAAAAACTATAAAAGTCAGAAGTATCTGGGTAGATGTCCTGAGACTATGACATCTAAGAGACAATAGATGCCAACCCAGACTACTACATACTGCAAAGCTATCAATCAATATAGATGAAGAAAACAAAATATTCCATGACCAAACTTAACTTAAACAATATCTAAACAGCAAGCCAGCCCCATAATAGATACTAAAAGGGAAACACCAATTGAAAGAAATTAACTACACCAATGAAAACACAGGATATAGATAACTAAAAGGAAACAAGCATTGAAACACAGAAACACCAATTGCTCAATAAAAGGAACTAAGAGGCATTGGTCACTATTATCTATCAAGATCAACAGACTCAACCATCCAATAAAAAGACACAAACAGAACGGTTGCAGAAACAGGATCCAACATTCTGCTGTATCCAAGAAACACAATTCTGCAACAAAGATAAACACTCCCTCAGAGTAAAGGGATGGAAAAATGTTTTTCAAGCAAAAGGACCCAGAAACCAAGCTGGGGTACCTATCCTAATATCTAATAAAATACACTTTCAACCAAAATTTATCAAAATAAAAATGAGAAGGGTACATGGTTCTCATCAAAGGCAAAATCCACCAGGAGCTCATCACAATCCTGAACATCTATTCTCCAAATACAAGAGCACCTGTATTTGTAAATGAAACATTATTAAAGATCAAATCACACATAGATCCCAATACCTTAATAATGGGAATCTTCAACACTCCACTTTCACCAAGGAACAGGTCATCTACACCAAAACTAAATAAGGAAATGATGATATTTACAGAAGTCCTAAATCAAAAGGACCTAATAGATGACTACGGCACTTTACAACCAAACTCAGAAGAGTATACCTTCTTTTAAGTACCTGATGGAACCTTCTCAAAATTTTACTGTATAGTCTGACACAAAACAAACCTCAGCAGATACAAGAATATTGAAATAATCCCTTGAATCCTATCAGACCACCATGGCCTAAAACTACACCTCAAAAACAACAGAAATAACAAAAATCCTACATAAACATGGAAATTAAACAAGTCTATATTCAATGACAACTTGGCCAGGGTAGAAATGAAAAAAAGAAATTAGAGACTTTCTGAAATTCAATGAAAATGAAGGCGCAAAATATACAAATTCATGAGACACAATGAAAGCAATCGCTAATAGGAACATTCATAACACTAAGTGCCTCCAGAAAGATGTTTGAAACATCTCATACAAGCAGCTTAATGGCATATCTATCTAAAAGCACTGGAAAAAAAATGAAGCAGACATACCCAAGGGGAGTAGATAATTGGAAATAATCAAACTGAGAGTTGAAATCAATTAATTAGAAACAGAAAAGGAATTCAAAGAATCAGTGAGCCCAAGAGCTGGTTCTTTAACAAAATGAAAAAGATAAGGAAACCTTTAGCCACACTAACTAAAAGGCAGAAAGGCAGAGAGAAACTATCCAAATCACCAAAATCAGAAATGAAAAGGGGGAGCATCACAACAGACCCTGAGGAAATCCAAACAATCATCAGGTTTTACTACAAAAGCCTATATGTCAAAATTTGAAAACCTAAATGAAATAGACAATTTTTGATAGATTCCAGTTACCAATATTAAATCAAGATCAGGTAAACAGATTAAACGCAACTATATCCAATAAAACTAGAAGAAGTCTTCAAATTCTCCCTTAAAAAAAAAAAAAAAAAAAGCTCAAGGACAGTTTCAGTACAGAATCCTACCAGACCTTCAAAAAAAAGCTAACTCCCATTCTCTTCAAACTATTCCACAAAATAGAAATAGAAGGAACATTACCAAACTCATTCTATGAAGCCACAGTTACCTTGATTATCTAAAGCACACCAAGACCCACCCCCCAAAAAAGTACTTCAGGCCTATCTTTCTTATGAACAGTTATGCAAAAATACTGGCAAAGGGAATCCAAGAGCACATAAAAGATATCATCCACCATGACGAAGTAGGGTTCATCCCAGGCATGTAGGTGTGGTTCAATATAATGAAATCCATCCATGCAATCCACCATATAAACAAACTGAAGGAGAAAAATGACATGATGCCCTAAAATCATTTGACAAAATCCAACATCCATCCATGTTTAAAGTCTTGGAGAGGTCAGGGATAAAAGGCACATCTCTAAACATAGTAAAGAGAATATACAGTAAGCCTATAACCAGTGTCAAACTAAATGGAGAGAAAGTTAAATAAATCCCACTGAAATCAGGGACAAGGAAAGGCTGTCTACTCTATCAGTATCTCTTAAACATAGTTCTTGAATTCCTACCTAGAGCAATAAAACAACTTAAGGAGGTCAAGGGGATACAAATAAAAAAGGAAGAAGTCAAAGTATCACTATTTGCAGAAGATATGATAGCATACATGAGCAATCCCAAAAATTCAACCAGTGAACTCCTTCAGCTGATAAACACTATCAGCAAAGTGGCTGGATACAAAATTAACTCAGAAAATCTGTAGCCCTCCTGTAGATGAAAGATAAAAGGGCTGAGAAATAAATTAGAGAAACAATACCCTTCAAAATAACCACAAATAAAAAAGTGCCTTGATATGATTCTAACCAAGCAAGTGAAAGAGCTTTATGAAAAATCAACAACAACAAAAACGTTGAGCATCCTGAAGAAGAAATAGAAAATGATATCAAAAGTTGGAAAGACCTTCCATGCTCATGGATCAGTAGGATTAACATAGTGAAAATTTTCATCCTGCCAAAGCAATATAAAGATTGAATGCAATTACCATCAAAATATCAACACAATTCTTTACAGAACATGAAAGAACCATTTTCAATTTCAAATGGAAAAACAAAACAAAACAAAAAAAAAAAACTGGAATTGCTAAAACAATCCTGTACAGTAACAGATCTCCTTGAGGTATCTCCATCCCTGGTCTTAAGCTTTTCTACATAGCAACAGTAATAAAATCTACATGGTACTGACATAAAAACAGAATGGTAGATCAATGGAACCAAATAGAAGACACAGAACTAAACCCACACACCTACGGATACTTGGTTTTTATCCAAAGAAGCCAAAACCACACAAAGGAAAAAAGACAGCATCTTCAAATAACAGGTGATGATATAACTGGATATCTATATGTAGAAAAATGTATATATCACCCTGAACAAAACTAAAGTCCAAGTGTATCAAAGACTTCAACATAAAAGCAGACACACTAAACCTGTTAGAAGAAAAATTGGGGAAGACCCTTGACCTCATTGGCACAGGAGACAACCTACTGAAAAGATTACCAACAGCACAGCCTTTAAGGTCAACAATCAATAAATGGGACCTCATGAAACTGAAAGATTTCTGTAAAGCAAAGTACACTGACATTAGAAAAACAAAAAAATAACAAACAAATAAATAACCGACAACCTGCATGCTGTGAAAGTATCTTCACCAACCCAATATCTGACAGAGGGCTAATATCCGGAATACATGAAGAACTCAAAAAGTTTAACACCAAAAGACCAAGTAATCCAATAAAAAATGGGGTACATCTAAACACAGAATTCTCAATAGAGGAATATCAAATGGCAGAGAAACACATAAAGAAAAGCTCAATATCCCCTGTGATCAGGAAATTGCAAATCAAAAGAAATCTGAGATCTCACCTTGCACCCATCAGAATGGCTAAGATCAAAAATTCAAGTGACAACTTTTGCTGGGGAGGATATGGAGAAAGAGGAAGCCTCCTCCACTGCTAGGGGGGATGTAAGCTTGTGCAACCACTTTGGAAAGCAATCTGGCTCTTTCTCAGTTAGGACTCATGCTACCTCAAGATCCAGCAATTCCACTCCTAGGTATATATCAAAATTATGTTTAACTATACAACAAGGATATTTGGTCAGCTTTGTTCAAAGCAGCTTTATTCCTAATAGCCAGAACCTGGAAACAACACAGATGTCCCTCAGTGGAGGAATGGATATGGAAATTGTTGTGCATTTACACAATGCAATACTACACAGCAAATAAAAACAAGGAAATCATGAAATTCGTAGGCAAATAGTGGGAGCTAAAAAATATCATCCTGAGTGAGACAACCCACAACCAGGAATAAACACATGGTATATACTCCCTAATAAGGTGGTATTAGTCATGTAATATAGGATAAACATACTAAAACCCATATTCCTAAAGAAGCTAAACAAAAAGGAGGTCCCTAGGGAGTTTGCTCAGTCCTCAATGAGAAATCAAATGTGATAGACATGGGAAGTGAGAGGTACCCAGGAACAGGCAGGAGCCTACCAAAGAGGATCTCTGAAAGTCTCTACCCAACAGGGAATCCTAGCATGCTGAGACTCATAGCCAAACTTTGGGGAGAGTGCAGGGAATCTTATGAAAGAAGGGGAAGGTAGAAAGACCTGGAGAGGACATGAGCTCCACAAGGAGACCAACACAACAACAACAAAAAAATCTTGGCCCACGCGCCTTTGCCAGGACTGATACTTCAACAAAGGAGATAACTTAGACCCCTTGCTCAGATGTAGCCCATGGCAGCTCAGCCTCCAAGTGGGTTCCCTAGTAAGGGGAGCTTGAGCTATCTCTGACATGAACTCAGTAGCTGCCTCTTTGATCACCTCCCTCTGGGGGAAGTGCTGCTGTACTAGGCCACAGAAGAAGACAATGCAGTCAGCCCAGGTAAGACCTGACATGCTAGGGTCTGATGGAAGGGGAGGAAGACGTCCCCTATCAGTGGACTGGGGAGCAAGCATGGGGCTAGTAAGAGGGAGGGTAAGATAGGGAGGGAGCAAGGTAGTGGGCAACAGCTCGAATACAAAATGAATAAATTGTAATAATCATAAAATGAAATATGTATATAAAATAAAAAGAAACTAAAAATCACAGGCATAGCAGTTTTCCTGATTCTATGTTTATGAAATTTATTACTAAGGCATTCACTAATGTTTAGTGCTTTGTGTTTTTCTCATTCCATAAGCTTTCCTTACTCTGACTAGAAAAATGTAGAAAGTAATTGTGACAATAAAATGTTTTTAAAGTAACTAGTAAATGGTATCCCAAGTGAAATTATCATAAGTCAAAGAAATCCTGAGACCCAGGTCACTATGTCACACAGAATTGAAAATATTCAGTAGAGAGATGTGTATATTTAAATTTGTAACTTTCCTACTGGTGAGATGATTTAGCAAGAAAAGGAGCTTGCCACCATCCTTGACAATCTGCATGAGCTATGGAACCCAAATGGTAGGAAGAATAAATTGTCTCCTGAAACGTTGTTCTTTGTCTTACATGTCTAAGCAAAATTTTTGTGGCACACGCCCCTTACTCTTCCAACAAGCACACACCACACACATTAGAGAGAGAGATACGGAGACAGAGAGACAAAGAGACAGAGAGAGAGAGAGAGAGAGAGAGAGAGAGAGAGAGAGAGAGAGAGAGAGAGAGAAAGAAAGAGAAGGAGGAGGAGGAGGAGGAAGGGAGAAGTACTAGTAAGGGGAACAGGGACTACTTTGGATATGAACTCAATGGCTGGCTCTTTGACCTCCCTGCCCCCAAGGGAGGAGCAGCCTTGCTAGGCCACAGAAGAAGACACTACAGCCATTCCTGAAGAAACCTGATAAGCTAGAGTTAGATGGAAGGGGAGGAGGTCCTCCCCTATCAGTGGACTTGGAAAGGTGCAGGGAGGAGATGAGGGAGGAAAGGGGGGGATAGGGAGGGAGTGCAGGAGGGGGCTACGGCTGGGATACAAAGTTCATAACCTGTGATTAATATAAAATGAAAATGAAAAAATAAATTAAAAAAGTGTAAAATAAGTTTCTTCTCTGTATAGTATTTTGATTAATTAATTGGAAATTGCATGCAATGAAATCTGCTAACACTTGCTTTACATTTTTGGCATTCCTTCCAGGTCTATCCTCCCACTCTTCCACCTGTCTCCCTCAAAAAAACAAGTCCAATTTCTGTTGCACCTATATTCATTTCAGTGTGGTCAAACACTATGTGGACATTTTCTTAAAGAAAATTGTGTCCTATCCCATCCAGTGCCCCTCCTTCCCACTGCCAGGAGCTATACTTCAGCATCTTTATCACAGTTTTTAAGAATAGCTGGAGTGTTGCTTATTTTCTTTTTCCAGCAGGGTAGGATTGTCACAGATATTTTCCATGTCTTTCATTCTCAGTTATGAGTTTTCAGTCATCCATACCACTGCAAAAGGAGCTTCATTGCCCATAGCAGTGATAGCAGAACAGATTGTGAAGTTCAACATGGTTTCCATTGGTAGCACTGATCAAGGGTATCAACATGGCCTCTGGTGGTGGCAGCACAGACCACCAACATCAACGTGGCCTCCTGTAGCAGCAGAGAATAAGGATATCAACATGAAAACTTGTGACAGCATGGACCATGGAAGTCTTTTGAAAAGACTTAATCCAGAAAATGAACAATTCCACATCTCACATATCCTATTGTTGCTTAGAGTCAGGGTGATTGGAAATTTAAAGTGTAAATTTCCAGTCAGTGCTGGATATCTTCACTTGGTGTTTGCCTATTGTTGACAATTAATGTTTATTATTGATTTCACTTATAGTTAAACACTGGTTCTTCCTAAACCAGTTGTATATCCAAATCACCATACAGAGACCAGTATGTATTTAGTTGACATAGAGCACGATGCTGGGCAGTAATTACTCCTTCCTAAACCTCCAAGACTGCATAGCTTCCTCCCCTTCAAATTTCCCATATTATACTTGCTTGTTAGCCATCTTAGGTCCAGTTCATCTATCCTGATGTTTCCAGGTCCTCTCCTCTTAGATTTCTCTTCTCTGACCCCAGCCCCCCCCACCCCCGCTTGCTTCTTTCTCCTCCTCTCTGGACCAGGATGCCCCACCCAATTCTCTCCATTGCTCAGCATTGGCAGGCTGTTTTATTCACAATACAGAGAACAAATAGTGGCATGTTTACACAAAATTGAGAGAAATAATTTTTAAAATAAGCAATACATTGTGTGGACTGAATCCAGATAGCAGGGTAGAGAAATCAGCATTTGAATGAATAAGAAGATTATACCTACATTTGCCATTTAAAAACAATACTTTAAATCACGAGACTGGATGAAATATCTCAAAGAAAACAGTTAAAGAAACAGGGAACCAATAGCAATCTCTCAGCTTTTACCAACATATAAAGGAATTCTCAAAAAAAGCACAAGAGTTCTTTAAAAATTATAATCACAAGTGGCTGAAAATATTGGTCAGTGGTTAAGAGCACTGGCTGATCTTCCAGAGGGCCTGGCTTTAATTCCTAGCACTAATATGGCAGCTCACACCTGTCTTTAACCCCAGTTCCCAGGCTTCTGAAAACCACAGACTATACATATATATATATTCAAGGCAAACACCAGTGAATGTAAAATAATCATTTGTATATTAAAAATAAAGTTAAAACCATAATTAAACCATTGGGATAATGTAAATGTCGAATGCCCTCATGATAGAGTGTAATCTTCCTCATGAAGTACTGTGGATGTCTTTGTTCTCAGAAGACACCTGTGTCTCTAAGTGCAGGACTCCAAGAGGGTCACATTAGAGGAAGGCCAGCCAACCCTGTTAGATAACACAGCCTCATCAGAGGAAGGGTTCCTGCTGGTGATCCCTAAATTGAGTTCCATATGTCCACCATACAC
>JAQQSO010006152.1:0-11511 GCA_028658305.1 Pachyuromys duprasi
TCTTTGGTGTACAGGAGGGCTTCTGATTTTTTTGAGTTGATTTTGTATCCAGCCACTTTACTGAAGGTGTTTATCAGTTGAAGGAGTTCTCTGGTTGAAGTTTTGGGGTCACTCATGTATATTATCATGTCGTCTGCAAATAGTGATACTTTGACTTCTTCCTTTCCAATTTGTATCCCCTTGATCTCCTTTAGTTGCCGTGTTAAGTCACTCTTAAGGCGTGTTATTTTGGACTTGGCTTGTGATGGGTGGTGAGCTCCTATCAATAACAATAGAAGTGCCTGAAAGCCTTTTAGAATGTTTAAGCTGATCTGATCTGCATTTGATACTGACCCTCCCGCATTCCTTCCCTAGCAGAGGTTGGCTAGCCAATGACCGGTTAGATTTCTCCAGGGATTATTCGGTCCAGCAGGGCATAAATGATAAAAATCATATGCCAAATTATGGATATGAATATTCTGTTGGGAGAAACAACCTAAGACAGGCACAATCTTCTGCTCCATAACTCATAAGTTATGGTCTTATAAATATCTTTTTTATTAAATATAAAAGGGGGAATTGTCGTGGGCTGGGCCAAAGCTGCTTTGGCGGCTGTTTGAAATTCAAGTCTCAGCACTGGAAGACAGGTTTTTTCCAGGCCTTCCCTTGGAGACAGGGAGGATTTGCAAGTCCATTCGCCTTTTGTTTAGTGACAGCAGGTGGGAGAGCTTGTTTGAAATCTCAACTCTGCCTCACTTCCTTGTAAAAATTAACCCATTGTTTAAGCTGTTTGTATAAATAAAGAAGGCTGGCTGGCCTTGTGGCTTTTCGGGTACAGAGCATATTGACGCTATAGGGCTCATTGGAGCCAGGAGCAAGCAGCCAGAAGCCTCTTGGAACATAAAATGTGTAGTGTACATTATTAATTTCAATTCTCACTCCCGACTCAGAACCCCGTTTTGCTCTGCTGGCGGGCTTCGGCACACCAATATGCCTCAAAATCATTTGAAAAATGAAACAGAAAAAATGTTTTTATAATCTTTTTTTCATGAGGACACAGTTATCCTGACTTCAAAACACATAAAGGCAAACAAAGAAAGAGAATTGCAGACCAATTTCTCTTATGAACACAGATGCAAAATTTCTCAATAAAATATATGCAGACCAAATCCAAGAACACAACAAAATAGATTATTCGCTGTGATCATCCAGGAGATGCAGGGATGGTTTAACATATGTAAATGGATAACGTAATAGATTATATAAACAGAATGAAAGACAAAACTATGTGATCATCTCATTACATGCAGAAAAGACTTTTGACAAAACCTAACACCCCTTCCTGATAAAAGTTCTGGAGAGAGTAGGGATACAAGGGATATACTTCAACATAAAAAAACATGATTTACAGCTACCAACATCAACTTAAAAGAGAAAGAAATCAAAGCATTTCCACTAAATTAGGAACAAGAGAAGGCTTCCCACTCTCACCATATTTATTCCTATAGTATGAAATCTTAGCTAGAGCAATAAGACAACTGAAGAAGATCAAGGAGATACAAATAGAAAGGAGTAAGTGTATATTTATGTGCAAATAATATGGTAATCATTGTATATATAAATGAACCTAAGAATTCCACCAAAAAATTCACAGCTGATAAACACCAGTACCCTTTCTATATACAAAATGACAAATAGACTGAGGGAAAAAAATCAGGGAAATAGTATTTTTCACAATAGCTTCAAAAAATATTTGGGGGTAACTTCAACCAAGCAAGTGAAAGACTTTCATAATAAAAACTGTAAAATGTTGAAGAAATGGAAGAGGATATCATAGAATGGGAATATCTCCTATGATCATGGATCAGTGGAATTAATATAGTAGAAATGGCCATCCTACCAACAGCAATCGACAGACTCAGTGCAATTCCCATCAAAATTCCAAAGCAATTCTTCACAAAATTTGAAATGACAAGCTTATGCTTCGTATGGAAACACAAAAAACCCTACATTAACTGAAATAATCCTGAACATTGAAAGATCTGCTAGAAAAAAAATCACCAGCCCCAATTTCAAGCTGTAGTTCAGACATATAGTAATAAAAACATCATGGTATTGGCATGAAAATGGACACAGTGATTAATGGAACCAAACTGAAAACTCAGATATAAGTACAGACACCTCCAGACATGTGAGTTTTGGTAAAGAAACCAAAAAGCACACTGAATAAAAGCAACAACAAACAGTGCTGGTAGAAGAATGCAAACAGATCTATATGTCATTCTTCATAAAATTCAACTGCAGAAAGATCAAGGGCCTCAGCTTAAGGCCAGGTACACTGGGTCTGATAGGAGAAAAAGTGGAGAATAGTCTTGAACAGATTGGCACAGAAAAAGACTTTCTGAACAGGATGCCAATATAATAGGCACTAAGCCCAACAATTAATAAACGGGACCTTATAGCACTAAAGAACTTCTGTGTGGCAAAGGACACCATTATTCAGACAAAGCAGCAGCCTACAGAACAGGAAAGAGTTTTACCAACTATACGTCTGATAGAGGGCTAATGTCTAAAATACAAAAAGAACTCAAAGAACCGGTAACCAATTTACCAGTAAATAAACCAATTTACAAATGGGGTACAGGCCTAAACAGAGAATTCTCAAAAGACCAAACACAAATGGCTGAGAAGCACTTAAAGTAATGTTCAGTGTCTGTAGTTATCAGGGAAATGCAAATCAAATAACCTTGAAATTTCATTTTATGCCAGTCAGAATAGCCAAGACTAATAAAACAAATGACAGCCCATGATAATAAGGATGTGGGTTAAGGGGAACACTCATACATTGCTGGTGTGAGTGCAAACTTGTACAGCCACTATGGATATCAGTGGGCTAATTCCTCAGAAAGCGGGGAATATATCTATCTCACATCCAGATATGTTTGTCTTGGGAATATTCCCAAAGGACTGTACATTCTACTCTATGGACACTTGCTCCACCATGTTCATTGCTGCTCTAGTCACAATAGCTAGAAAATGGAAACAGTTTAGGTGACCATCAACAGATAAAGAAAAAGTGGTACATTTACATAATGTAAATTTTTTAAAAAATCAAATCATGAAAATTGCATATAAATAGATGGAACTAGAAAAACAATCATCCTGAGTGAGGTAACCCCTCCCAATAGGTATATTCATTTATATGTGGTTATTAGGTGTTAAGTCTTGAATAAGTAAGCCACAATCAGTATGACCATGGCAGTTTAGTATAGAATAAGGTATTCACAGAAGGGAGTGATCTTCTGGGGAAGGGAAATAGAAAATATAGTTATGGATGGATGGGGAACAGAGAGACTAGAATGGGAAGACTAAAAGTTAAGAGGGAGGGAGGAGGAGGATAAGGGAAGAAATACAGGAAAAGACAGCTAAAACTTAAGGGGTTCATTTGAGGGGTCATATGAAACCTAATACAGTAGAAACTTCTTGAAATGTATACATACATGAAGAAAATCTCAATGGAATCACCAAGTAACAGGAGAGACAAAGCCCTAATAGACATCTCTCACCACCTAGAGAAATGTCCATTGCTGGGAATGGGTTGAATCTAATTGAATTTTTGGTCAAAGGGGCCTCATGAAACCCCCTCCTCCAAGCAATCCAGGCTATTGTCAAGGCAACTTGTTGCTCTCCACACATGGATGGTAAGGTCCTGTTGCTGAGGACAACCCCTACATATCCCATTGAACACAGAGAAGTCAAGCTATTGCCTACCTAAAGCCTTCACCTATACTGACTCCATCTAATTTTTGGTACTGGAAGATAGACTGCGTGCTCCCAGAGGACAAGGGCAAATACTGACTGAGCTACAAACCCTTCAGTCTGCAATGGTGGCCTGTACAATATGCTTATACAATTGTGGCACAAAAGTTGAAGGAGTAACCATCCACTATATCTGATTGCATTTAAAGCCCACTCCAAGAGATGTATCCATCCCCAACACAGCTTGCATAGTCAAGAACCTGAGCCATAAAGCTAGGTAAAAACTAAGTACTACTATGCTCAGTAACTTATAATGAGAATTCCCATGCTTAGCACCGAGATATTCATTTAATAACCTGTATCTTTTGGGAACAGCAGAAGGGCAGGGACAGTGCAGGGTACCGATCACAGAGATATATGCACATTGGTGAAATGGCAGCGCTATCACAATAGCAAAAGTGTGGAATCATCCCAGATGTCCATCAACAAATGTTTGATA
Organism: Pachyuromys duprasi; assembly: GCA_028658305.1. Taxonomy (NCBI): domain Eukaryota; kingdom Metazoa; phylum Chordata; class Mammalia; order Rodentia; family Muridae; genus Pachyuromys; species Pachyuromys duprasi. Next base: position 4,238 of record JAQQSO010006152.1, read on the forward strand.
GTATATAATTCAGTTTTCTTCAATCATAAAGAGAATAAAGTTATATTGTGTGTGTGTATGTATGTGTGTGTGTGTGTGTGTGTGTGTGTGAGAGAGAGAGAGAGAGAGAGAGAGAGAGAGAGAGAGAGAGAGAGAGAGAGAGAGAGAAAGAGAGAGAGAACTCAACTGGATATCACTGTGTTTAAATGAAATAAGCCAGAATCATAAAGATAGATACGTGCTTTCTCTTGCATGAAAAATCTTCTGTGCGCATGTATGTGTGTGCATGTATATCTAGAATAGGGACAATAGGGTGAAGGAAGGCAACCAGTGAGAGGTGAAAGAGAGAACAAGACAAGGTAATGGGAGGTTGAGTATGAGCCAAGTACATGAAGTGCAGGTAAGGAAATGTCACAATGAAATCCATTCTTTTGTACTGTGCTGAAGAAAGAACATAGATAAAAATACCAGATCGCCAAATCTGAGATAGGAGTGCTACACAGTATCCTGAGGAGTCTATTATTTAATCCTTTTCCATTTCCCTCACAAAGGCTTTGGAGATTAGGTTGAGAAAGCCGCAACTGATCACAAGGCCTCAGGATCTTAGTACTTTCCACATGCCAAGAAAAATTTCTTACTGAGCTTAACAATAAAAAAGATAGGACAATGCTGGCCTTACTTATAGGTCAACAAACAAAATCTTTGTCCAGTCCTTTGTACCAAAGATGCAGGTAGCAAAAAGGAGATTAAGATTTTGGGAGAAATCAAAATAAACCCAACAAAAAAAACCCCCCAGAAACACAAAACTAACCACATGATATTATAACAACAGAATTCAAGATAATTTGTAAAAAGCATCTCAGTGTAGAAAGTTAATGTACTGATCAAGGTAAGAGCCATGGCAAAGGAAATGGGTATCTGGTGGAGAATAAGCCACAGACATGGTGTCATCATGCTGAAAGGAAGGAGTCATCCTGAAACAATGACAAAAGGGAATTTGAGAAAGATTGAAAGCCAAAACTACCAAGAGTTTGACAAACTAAAATACTGTGCTTGAAATACCAGCTGGAGCAATAATGCAAGTGAAAGGAAATCAAAAGTATACAAACTTTCTGTGTTGGCAGAACACATGATACTATACACTAGAGATCCCCAAAATTCTGCCAGAAAATGTCTAAAAATGGTTAACGTCCCTAAAATTAATATGAAACTACAAAGGCCCCAGATAGCCAAAACAACCCTGAACCAAAAACAATGCTAGAGGGATTACAGTTGCAGATCTGAAGCCATATTACAGAGCCATAGTAATAAAAACAATGTAATACTAGCACAAAGACAGAGATGGAGACCAATAAAACAAAATTGAGGACCCAGACAAAGTACCCATAGCCTCAGCCGCTTAACATTGGCCAAAGATAACAAAATATAAGCTGCGGAAGAGAAAGCATTTTCAATGCATGGCCCTGGGGAAATGAGGTCCACAGACAGAAGAGTGAGCTTAGATCTGCCTCTGCCATTAAATGTGACCTAACCAAGAAGTTAGTTGTTCATCATGGTACTAGATTACCTAGTGCCATAGAGAATGCTCTATGACAGGAAAAGCCTTCATCTACTTATCTGGGAGTTCATTCCATATCTTTCACGTGGTGGCATGATTCCTAGTATAATCAAGTTGAACTTCCCTTTCTAAATTAGATGAAAAGCTTTGTGGTGCAGATGGGGGCTCTGTCAAAAGCTTGAGAACACCGAGTGCCTGATTATACTTCCTAACTCTACTGGATGTTTACCATCAGCGGCCTTAGCATAAAGGTCTGGGTAGAAAATAGAAGTTGTGTTGGTTCCAGCCAAGGGTCGTGACTGTGAATCAGGTGGAGGTCTGTGGAGCCAGAAATAAAGAGTGGTTTCTCTTACAGACAATGTGCCAGACACTGTTGCTGCATTGTCAGATACATGAATGAAAGGGAAAGAGGAAGTGAATAGTTCTATACTATTGTCAGTGAATGCTGGAAATGAGCTGTACGTTTCAGACCACTGGGAAACTGTGAGAAACTCAAAAGGCTTGTAATGTGACCTTTATGTCATGATATGTTAGGCGTAAAATCACAATTCTGCCTCAACTTATGACTTCCTCCCCAATGTTATTCAGTTGTCAGAGGTGAGTTATGAATTGCTAAGATGTCAGATAAAATCTCAGAAAATGCAAGATATACTAGCCTTCTGGTGTTGCTGAGGCTTAGAAAGAGCAAGAAACTTAGCCCCTTCCATGTCCATGTAGATCAGAACTGTGGTCTGGAAGACGGCATGCTGCTGTGATTTTCTGGAATCTAGAAGAGAATCAGAACACAGGGCACCTTAAAGTAACGGGAAGTGAAGAACTTGATGGAGATGATGGAACATGCTCCCCTGTCCAGGTACACAGTATACTAGGTAAGCAAGATCAAGGCCAGATGGAATCTGAAGATCAATGGATACTTGGTTCAAAGCCAAGCTTCAAAGGGCTCTCATAAAACAGTTATAGGCTTTTGTATTTAAATTAATACTATCTCTTAAAGTTATAATGATTACCAAGTAATAGTGGGGTGTAAATATCGACACATGACTAAACATGACATGGGATTGTAGAAACTATGTCAACAAACTGATGAAGTCGGTCATTGTAATTTACTGATAGAAGGGACCTGGACCTGATAGCATGAGAGTAAGGGTACAAACCAGGTGCATCTCTGATCTGAGTGTGACACTGAGAAGACACGTCCCTCAAAGGGCCTGTAAAATTGACATAAAGCAATGGGAGAAATTGCATCTCTCAATCCTCAGTTTCTTGATCTTTCTGCCCTTCAAGATCAATTGGTTTTATCTCACACTCCTGCCATAAGGCTCAGGGGTCATTTGGAGAAAAGGAGTGGAAAGATTTTTAGAGCCAGAGGTAGTAGACATCTACAGTGAACCAGTATTTTCTGCACATGGCAGGGTTGTTGGGCACATGAATGCACAGCTGCTGTGACTCTGTGATCAAGCCATACCCAAGATCAAGTCAGATAACCTGGAATGGACCAGGAAGGTCTCAGGAAGTCCGACCACTACCTGAGGAACTCTGGGCAGTTGGTGTCAGCTGGTGTATGGGAGTCAGTTTTCTTCTTGTGTTCCCAGAGAGGCCATGTACTCCAGTAGATTGTCCTACAGCCAGGCACATGCTGGCAGCAGTAAGTGGCCTCAGAGATTTAACAAGAAGCACAAGGGAAGGAAAGGTGGCACAGGCTAATGAAGGAATTGGAAGGTAGGAAAAGTGGGTGGCTTTGGTCAGAAATACTGAGCATATTTCTAGGTATTTCGTAGCCATCATTTTCTCCTCTTTTGAGAACTTCATTCAGGTCTGAGGGACAATTATCAAACGAGTCTATTTTTGAGCTTATTAAGTTTACATGTATGAGGGCTTGGCATACATGTAAATCTGTACACTATATGCATGTGTGGTATCCACAGAGGTCATAGGACAGCCTGGATGACCTGGGACTGTAGTTACACAGCTGTGAGCTGCCATGTGGGTGCCAGGAATTGCACTTGGACCTCAGAAAGAGCAGCCAGTGCTCTTAAGTACAGACCCATCTCTTCAGCCCTTTATTGGTTTGGTTAGGGTTTGACTCTTTGTCTTTTGAGTTCTTTTGGTTTGGTTTGGTTTTTGGTTTCTGGAAACAGGGTTTCAATCTGTAGCGTTGGTTTGTCATGGACTAACTTTGTAAACCAGGCTGGCCTGGAACTCACAGAGATCTGCCTGCCTCTGCCTCCTGAGTGCTGGGATTACAGATGCACACCACCACACGTGGCTTGAGTTCGTTTTATATTCTGGATATTATACCTCTTTCAGATGTCTAGCTGGCAACAATTCCCTTACTGTTTGCCTAGTTGATTTTTTTTCTTAGGCTGTGCATATATTTTTTTTAGTTTTCTGAAGTCCCACTAGTCAATTGTTGGCCTTAATCCTTGGCCAAATGGAGTGCCACTAAGGAAGTCCTTTCCTACACCTACATCAGTTTGGTACTTGCCTATGTTCCCTTCCAGCAGTTTCAAGTGTCAAGTGTCAGTGTGTCAAGTAGATTTTGGGAAATTACTGTGTAGTATGTCATCTGCAAACAGGGATAGCTTGAGTTCTTCTCCTGTTTGTATTGCTTTGGCTTCCTCCTCTTGACTTATTGATCCAGCTAGTTCTTCAAGCATATTATTGAACAGGAGAAGAGGCAGTGGGTATGTGCGTCTTGTTCCTGACTTACAGTGATGGCTTCCAGCTTTTCTCCATTGAGGAGGGTGTTGGCTGTGGATTTCTCATAGAAAGCATTTGTTGTGTGGAGATTTGTTCTCTCTAGCCCTATATTCCCTGGCAGTTTTATCACAAAGGGATGTTGGATTTATTAAAGGGTTTTCATGGATCTGCTAAGATGATATTGGGATTTAAGTCCATTCATTTTTTTAACTTTCATATGTTGAACCATTCCTGCATTTCAGGGATAAAACCAACTTGGTCATGGTGGATAATCTTTTAGTTATGTCGGTACTCACAATTTACCAAGTATTTTATTGAGCATTACTTTAGTCTGTGTTCACCAGAGATACTGGCTTACAGTCATCTTTTTTTTTCTGTGTGTGTTTACCTGGCTTGCGTATTACAGTGATAGCAATTTCATAGAAGGAGGTTGGGAGGACTCCATTTATCTACTTTTCTTTCTTTTATTAGTTTACTGATGAATTGATTGGTTAAATGAGTTTTAAAAGAACTGGCTGTGCTTCAAAGATCTTCTTTGAATGTCTGGTAGAATTCTTCTGTGAATATACCTTGTTCTGGACTTTTTATTTTTATCTAGAAGGATTTTCATTATGATTTCAACTTCCTCACCTGTTATGGCTTATTTATGTTGTTGGCAACGTCTTTAATTTGGGGGTTTGAATGAATCCAGAAACTCATCCATTTCTGTAAAGATTTCCAGATTAACAGAACACAGGTTTTCTTTCCCTGTAATATACTAAATGTATTTGATTTCTTTTTACTGATTTCTGTATTACTAGTTAATTAATTTCTCCTCTGATTTTTATTATTTCATGGCATCCTCTGGGTTTGGATTTGTTTTCACTTTTTTTTTAAAAACAGAGCACTTTATATACTCTTACCTGGCCTGGAATTTACTATGTAGTCCAGGCTGTTCTCAGATTCACAGAGGTCTGCCAGCCTCTGCCTTCTGAGTGATAGGATTAAGAGCCTGTGCCAAGATACCTTTTATTTTTCTTCAAAATTTTGAGACATTGATTTGTACTCCTTCTGACTCTTTAATGTAGGAAATTAAAGCTATAAAATGTTCTCACAGGACTGCTTTCAGTGTGTCCCAGAGGTTTTGTTGTGTTATGTTTTCATTTTCAATTAATTCCAGAAAGTTGATTTTGTTGTCTGATTCATTCATCTTTCAGCAACTTGTTGCTTGCTCTCCAAGAGGTAGTGTGTTTCCTAGAGAGTTGCTTGCTGTCATTAAGTTTTACTGCATTTCTGTCAGATAAAATACAAGGAGTGATTTCAATCTTTTATAATTCATAAAGATTTGTTTTATGTTCTAGGATGTGGTCTATTTCAGAAAAGGTCCATGTGCTGCTGAGTAGACTGTATATCCTTTTGGGTTCGGATAGAATATTCTGTAGATATCTGTTAAGTCCATTTGATGTATGATGTAAATTAATTCTGATATTTCTCTGTTTTTGTCCAGATGACCTATCTAATGAAGAATATTGGGTATTGGAGTGACTTTCTTTAATGAACTGATGTCAATCTCTGTCTTTATATCAGTAGTACCTTTTTTGTTTTTTTTGTTTTTAATTTGCTGCCCTAAAGTTTGGTAGATGTAAATTTAGGAGAGTGATATATTTTTTAAATTTTTTATTTGTTTGATTTGTTGGACTGAAGTGTCTCTCTTCATCTCTTCTGATTAGTTTCAATTTGAAGTCTATTTTTCCATATATAAGGACAGTGATGCCTACTTGCCTTCTAGTCCCACTTGGTTGGAATATTTTCACCCATCCAAAATGGGGGCTTTCTTCAAAACGTAGATGTGTTTCTTGTAGGCAACATATAGGTGTGTTTTCTTTCTTGATTCATTCCATCAGTCTGTGTCTTTGATTGAAGAATTGAGACCATTGATATTTACAGTTGTCATTGAAATGTGTGTGTTAATTGTGGTCAGTGTAGTGTTGATTTTTAGACTTGTTTGTGTTCTCAATGGCACTTTATGTTTTAATAATTATGGTGTTGCATATCTTTTCACAGTTACTCTGTTATGCACATTCCTCTCTTGTGCCTGAAAGAATACTTCCCATATTTTCTTTAGATTTTTAAAAAATTGAATATAAAATTTTAGACTGCTCATGTCATGGAAAGTTCTTCTTTCTCTTTTAACTATGGCAGATAGCTTTGCTGGGTATTTTAGTCTAGGTTGGCCACTGCAGTTGTTTAGAACTTGGAATGCATTGCTTCAGGATCTTCTGGCTTTCAAAGTTTCCATTGAGAAGTCAGCTGTTAGTCTGATGGGTTTTTCTTTATATGTAACTTGTAGTATTGCTCTTCCATCTTTCAATACACTTTTTTTGTTATGTATATATGGTGTTTTAAGTATTGTATGCAATGGAAATTTTGTTTACTGGTCTATTCTATTTGATGTTCTCTGTTTTTTTTTTTTTTTAATCTCTATGGGCATGTCTTTCCTCAGTTTGGGAGGAATTCTTTTATGATATTGTTAAAGATCTGGTCTATGCCATTAACTTGGAATTCTTCTCTCTTCTTGTATTAGTCAAACTCAGTGCTCCTTTGCTATGCATGCAGAGAAGGCAAAACTAGGCCGGTGCACCAGTTCTGGGATACAGGCTGGATCTTGCTGGTTGAAGAAAAAAAATTGATGGGGGACGTTAGGGGAACTCACCTGATTATATCATCAAGGAAGACTTGGAAAGTCTGGGTACCAAATGTGATGGCCAGAATTTACATGGAAGAGACCTTTGTGTGTTTGCAGGCATTATGGTTCTGGTGGAAGTCTAGACCTTGGCTGGAGTGCAAGTGGAGGTGGTTAGGTTGTTCAGGTGTCTTTTTAATCCTTACCATTCTGACTGGGGTAAGATAAAAACATCAAAATAGTTTTAATTTGCATTTCCTAATTGATAATGATGTTGAACACTTTTAAGATGTTTCTTAGCCATTTTTATTTTGAGAATTCTCTATTCTTATCCATACCTCTTTAAAGATATAAAGTACTCAAAAAACTAGATAT
>JAQQSO010006153.1:0-11511 GCA_028658305.1 Pachyuromys duprasi
CGTTCGTCAACGACATCTTCGAGCGCATCGCGGGCGAGGCGTCGCGCCTGGCGCACTACAACAAGCGCTCGACCATCACGTCGCGGGAGATCCAGACGGCCGTGCGCCTGCTGCTGCCCGGGGAGCTGGCCAAGCACGCCGTGTCCGAGGGCACCAAGGCCGTCACCAAGTACACCAGCTCCAAGTGAGCGAGCGCCCGGACGCATTCCTGACCCAAAGGCTCTCTTTTCAGAGCCACGAACGTCCCGGAAAAGAGAGCTGTTTCCCTTTTGAGAAGTATTATCCGGAGTTTCTGGCTAAATCCAGAACTCCAGAGGTCAGATGCACTTGCCCATCGTTTATTTGGACTTAGTCAGATATTTGTCAAGGCAGAATTCCTCTTCAGAGTTGTGGGTGGGGTATGGTTGGAGTTCTTTTATTTTGACGGTGTATCTTCTCTGTCCCTAGCTCATGGAATTCTGTATGTTGCTTAGGCTGGCCCAGGAAGTAAACACCTGTTTCTATGTCAGCGCTGGGATAAGAAGCGTGTGCCCAGGCTGGCATTAACATTGTTTTAGATTTCCTGTGGAAAGTAAAGTGAATTTTTCCTTTTGTCACTGTTATGACACAATATTTTAAATATCCTTGTTTAGTGCTGAAGCTGAGACGTCACGATAGTTCAGTAAGTCACCTCAGGTGTCCTGCTGGAGCTGGGATATGGACATAGGTCTGAAAGTCATAAATCAACTTTCATAGCCCAGAGCTCTGCATGACGCTTGTTGAAAACTTACGTTGTCCTGCGCAGTTTAACTAGATCAGGTCCTGCTTTCTTAGTTTTCTTGGTTTGAGTTTGTTTGTTTTGACACCATCTTTCACTGATTTGCAATTGGTTCTCGAGGTAATTCTAGCCCAGAGTGGATTTACCGCCTTAATTTCATGAGTAACAGGGATTACAGGTGGATACAACCAGCGCTTAGTTGGGGCCTTGTAAGAAAGCAGAATGGTTTTTGTTTTGTTTTCCCCGTTTTTGTAAGTGGTTTGTACTTTTTATACGTCTTCTGTTCCACCTTCATTGTCTATTGCTATGGTGGTGGTAATCACTGAAAACAGATTGCGGAAGAAGCAAAGAGGATCTCACTGTGACTTTGACTTGAAACTCTCTGGGTTTTTCAGAGCACAAAATACTAAAGATTAATTCAAACAAATTTGGAGAAAAATTATTTCTGGAAGTCCTCTAGGCTAGCAAATAGAGTGTTACTTTAAGTGTGAATATGAACAGCTTAACAGTAGTTGAACATCAATGAAATGTTGGTGCAACACTGCTGAACGAAAGGTTAGCTGTTGTATGACTAGTAAGATCTTAATATAGTGTAACCGTTTCCCTTAATCATCGCTATTAATCTCTAGTATCCCGTGGAACAAATTCTATTGTCTTTCTTCCTTTGAAGTAGAGGAGATTAAAATGACTGAACTGAGGCCGCAACATAAAACCAGTCTTTTCTGAGGGGAGACCAAGACTACCCTCCAAAATATGATCCTGAAAAATAAATACTTAATACATTATGAAATAAATGCTTTTAACTCTCCCAGAATGTAATAAATGTCTTCCACTCTTTTGTTTCTCCATTTGCGTTTCTTGTTTTCCAGGGATGGTTGCTAGGTTTGGATTTTGGACAGGCAGGGTCTTACTTTGTAGCAAGGCTTAACTAGAAATCTTCCCTCAGCCTCACACTGTGCTTACAGGCATGTCCATTGGCTGTCTAATTAGAGTTTGAATTTCATATGGAATTCTGAGGAATCGTAAACTTTCCTTCTCCACTCTGAGTTTTCAATGATTAACTGCATGATGGTAAACATATTAACCAAAAGAAGTGGAACCAAAACAGGAGCTACATTGTTATTAATTCTCCATACCTTAACAGAGGAAGTTTGTTTCCTAAGCCTAATGTATCCCATAAGCCTTGTTTTTCAACCTACACTAAACCTCATGATATTTGCCCAACACTTTGTCTTGCTAAACTTCTTCCCCCACTCTTCTGTCTTGGTGCTAACAGCTCTTTTCTAGGCCCTAATGTTTCCTCATAAAAGATACCTAGAAAGCCAGCCAGGGCCTGCTCTCTGAAATCCTCACTGTGGTAGAGGCAGCCAACTAGCCAGTTCAAAAAAAAAAAAAGCTTGTTTTAATCAAGACAGTTGTGAAACTGGTTTTTCTCAAGTTTGACAAAGTGTATACTAACCAGAGAGTTCTTGAAGTTTATCATCTTTATTAGTGAAGAAGGGAGGAAATACAGGCAAACTAGTGAAAAGGAAGTGATCTGGGAACAGTCTTAGGGAAACCCACTTGTGGCAAGTTTATTTGAGCAGGTAGTCTCTGCTGACACAATCTCTACTTGACATGCTTTAAGAAGTCATGACAGTAGTAGCTTCTAGACATTTGTCTTTGGTCATGTAAGAGAAATTCAAAGAAGTCCCATAATTTGCTGATTCTCAAATGCCTTCAATTTGTAGTACAAAGGGTGTAATCTGGGTAGAGTTTAGCAAATTCATATTCGTATATGAAAAGTTGAATATGTCTATTGTTGGGAAAAGGAAAAGAAACTTTATTCTAAGTACTGCTATTTTGTTTTCAGACATTTAATCATATGGTGAAACTTAAGTTCAAAGTCTCAGGCCCTAGGAAAGCTGGGGACTTCCCAGTAGCCAAACAGCTTCTGTTGAAAGAATACCGTTGTCTGAGTCCAGCTACCTCAGAGACAACTTGTAAAGAGACAATAGTCCGAGCCCAGCCATCTCAGGGACAATTTCTCCATCTTGCTGGCCAGCCAACTAAGTTCATGCTCTCAGGCCCAGGAATGTACTCCTATCTTGATTGATAGAAATGCCCTTGCTGAACACCTTATGTCAAAATATGATTGAGCAATGCTAGAAACCACCCCCCCTCCATTTGTGGTTTCATCCATTGAATATGCTGTGCAAGTGCCCTTCAGCGTGACAGTTCAGCTCCCGAGTACTGCGGCTCTGCTTGGTCAGTAAAGGCCAATTACAATAAATGGTGTCACCTGCATTGACCTGGTGTTTGAGTTATGGTGGAAATAAGCAGACCCTACAACACTATTAGGAAGCATACTGTGAGTCTCTGGGGCAACAAGGAAAGAAAGAAACACACCACACTGTGGCCACACAGCATGAGTTAGTATTTGGGGGGATCCCAACTCGGGTCATTGGTTTTGACACGGATAGGAAAATTGCTAGTGTCGCACAAAGGACAGGACGACAAATTTAAAACATCACTTTAAGGCAATTTCTTTTGTGCAAAAGAGTTTTCCAGGCAGGGGACTTGGTCCTACCAGCTTTAATACCACTTGGGAGGCAGGCATTTTTGTATGCTTTTGAGATTGGCCTGCTCTTAATAAAGAGCTCCAGGCCAACAAGAGCTACATAAAGAGACCATCCCGGGCTAAATAAATAAATAAATAAGAAAGGAAAAGACCACACTGGAACTTAAATTTGGCTAAAAAGCACCCAGGTACTTGGTTTTATCCATAATTCAACTGGTGACGATGTCTTTCTCTTTGACTGGGATCCCACCTTGCGGTCTTTCGAAAACAGCTAGTTTAAAGGGAATTGATGCAAAGGCCACCATGTTCTGGGAAAACACTGAGGGTGGGTGAAGGTGGTAGCTTGGTGTAAACAGTTTTTTCTTTTTTCCTGCTGAGAGTAAAAGATTTTCATAAACATTTTGTGATGTGGGAGACAGTATTATGTGGAAGAAACTTATGGAAGAATGATCCTTAGCAAGCTAGCTACATATATATGTGTGTGTGTGTGTGTGTATTCACAAATGTTAGACACAAATAATTTGGTTTTTTTTAAATTATACAGTTTTTTTTTTTGTAGTAGAGTTAAGAGAATGAAAGAGAAGCTTGAGAAAGCAATACATCCTCAAATGCATAGGTATGGGCTTCTTTGAGAACAGTATATCTTGTGTCTAGCCCAATTGCATTTATTATGAATTCTCAAGATGAGGTGGAAGTTTTTGTTGTGCCTTGGGGGATTGTTTTTGCTTTTTTTGTTTTGTTTCTTTACTGCATTGTATGAGACAGGTTCTCTCTGTATCAGTGGCTGTGCTGGAACTCACACTACAGACCAGGGCTGGCTTTGAACTCACAGAGATTTGCCTGCCTCTGCCTCCCAAATGCTGGGAATAAAGGCCTGCGCCAGCACAGCCCATACAAGATGTGGTAATTTTAATGTCAACATTTTTTTAGATATTCCTATGTTTTCATGGTAACATGGCTGAGGCTAGCCCATGTGCTTTTAATTCCAACCTTTCTTGCTAATATTAGCTCTCAGGTCACATACAGGAAATACAGCTATGTTTGTTGAAGTTGGGCTTTGCCCTGCTCTGACTTGCCCCATAATGTTGAAAATGGTGTTCTTTCAAGTTATGCCTTGCCTCGGTAAACTTCTCTTTACCATCAGCTTCTGATTCCACTTGGAGAAAAGGTGACTGCAGCCCCTAATTAGACAACAGGAACTGCGCCAGTGGTCAGGCATTGAGCATCCAGCACAGACTGATGAATGGCTTATTCCTGGGATCAGAAATGGAGACCGCCCTATACGTTTAAAGGAAAAAAAAAAAAAAAAAAGGAACAAGGGGGTGGGGGTATACACTAAGATCATGCCTAGAAAACCAGGCGGGAGAACTTACCCAACGCATTGCATGCAGAGAGGGAGTAGCTCTGTTGCCTGGACACCGTTCAGCCACGTTCCTAACACTGGGAGGACACGGCCCCGCCTCAACACATCACCTGACAGCTTTCCAATTCTGCTCTGTCCCCCAGTGTTGAGGCAGACTACCCAGTTTGGTCCATGTGTTCATCATTCTGGACCTGACACGTGTTGCCTGCTCCTGTCCTGGCTCAGGCTGTCACCTCAAACCTAAATCAGCTGCTTGGCCCTCAAGCCTGACTCCAGCAGCTCCCTGCAGCCACCACCATGATTGGAAATCTTATCTATACACTCAGCCTTCTTCTGAAGTCTCTGGACGTCTGTGGTAGGCATGTTAAAATGCATTGGTTCTATACTCAATATGTGTATATAGAGATGCATTTATTACATGTGCAAAACTACAGAAAACATGAACCAAATTAAATTGCTCCCTTATTTTCCCGTGTTGGTAAAATGCTCCTCTTCCTCCTCCTGTAGTTTTTGTTGTGGTTTTGGATTGCTTTCGGTTTTGCTTTTTTAAGGCAGGACAGGAGGGAAGAAAGGGCTTTGGTGTATAGCTTTCAACTCCTGCCTCAGTCTCCCAAATAATGGCATGAGCCACCATGTCTGGCTTTTCTTCGTTAAGGTGTCTGCTTCATCTCTTTTCGCTTCTGTATGCTTGTGGGCCTCGGTGTATGTACATCCACCATGTGCTTGCAGGGGCTCAAATGACTCACAAGACACACCTGATCCCTGAAACTGGAGAGACAAGCCATGTGTGTCACCACCTGGGTTCCTGGGACTAAACGTGGGTCAAGGAGCAGCAAGTGTTCCTGACCACTGAGCCACTTCTCCAGCCCTATCCTTATTTTTAAATCTTGTCTTCTCTTTCAGCAAACTGCTGTCTGGCTAACGTTACACGGTTTCCTAATGGGGCAATGAGATGGTCACACCGTCGGTCAAGCATCAGCATAGGTTTCCCTGTGCATCTTTTCATCCTCCTTACATGAGTCTAACACTTACCTGGGGAAAAGAAGAGGGTCCTCCTGCACGAAAGCGGGCCTCATCCAACCCAGTGCAGAGACAGAGACAACAGAAGCAGACCCCCTCAGAGAGGAGGCCTTGCCTTCTGCCACTGTGTTGGGGCTGAGACATTGTCCTGTGCTCAGCTCTGTCCAGGTCTTGAGCTGGTAGCCTCTGAACTGTAAATATACCATTGACTCCAGCTTGCTAACTGCAGGTTTGGGGAGTGGTCAGTCATATCTTTCTATGCACAGATATACTTCATATTGGTGCTGTTTCTGACTAATCAAGTGGTAAAGACAGGCTGGTTAGGGTGAGGTGGTAGTGTTGAGACCAAATAATGAATGATGAAGTACACTGCAGATCATATATGAAAGAGGTTTATTCGATGGAGATGAAGAAGAGAGAGAGGAGAAAGGGAGACATGCTAGGGGAAGAAGGGGGGCACCCCAACAATGAGAGCAAGAAAGCAAGAAAGGCCAAGAGAGAGACAAAGTAGTGAGTTGATCCTTTTAAGTAGCAACATAACCATGCCTGCCAGGTGTGGCCACCTGACCGGTGATGCATGATGTCATCATAGGTTGCTAGGTAACCCAGAAGAAGGTGCCTAAATACTAACATTCCTCCCTTTTTCTATAATTAAAAGATGAGGAACTTGGGCTGCTTCTCATGTAAGACAAGTTAAAGTATATAAATTTAGGTTCATTGGAAGCAGCTCTTGGTTGCTGTGAAAGGGGGTAAGAAAGAAAGAAAAAAATAATAGCAACAAAATAGCCAGATTACATGGTAAAGAGGAGAAGATGAAGCCCCTGCCCTGGCAAGTTCAGGGTAGAGGGTTGCCAGTAGAGAGCTGCCAGCCACGCACGGCAGCAGGGAGGGAGACAAGAACGCTGGGAGAACCTGGAGCTGCCTGTCCTGGGCCTGAAGCTCACCATTCCAGCCTTTGATTAAGGATAAGTGAATGACAGGCGCAGATTCTCTTCTGGCTACTTCCTGCTTACACTGGAAGTGCTGCAGGGAGGTCAAAAGGCTGAAATGCTGGCCAGGTCCAGGAATAACAGGCTGTGTTGATGCTGTCCAGGGTCTGTGAGAACATCCAGGCTGGGAGGGGAAGTGCAGGTCCAGCTTGACAGAAGTTTGTGAGGTCAGACTGGAATGCCTCTGGTAGCTGCTTTGGCACTGCTGTGCATAAAGGAAACACCTGGGTCTGGCAAGATACTGAAACATGTATATAGGCAGAAAATAAAGTTAAGTAAGTTATGGAGAAAATTCTTTAGGTGTAAATTTAATACTTTTGGAAAAGCTAACATAGGTGGAAGGTTTGGATCAAAGAGACTTGAATATGGGAACCTCCATTTACCCAATCACTGGCAGTAATTTAAAAGGCTTTGCTTTGGATCTGTCATCTAAGGAAATTGAGGCCAAGTTGGTTACAAAAGTGTGTAAACTTAGAGGCCCTTAAAGTGGACACTAGGTGTAGAAACCTGAAATTCTCCAGAAGACATCCCAGAGGACAATCTGGAGGAACGGATGAATGGACTATTTCCTTTGGGAGGGTGGGAGTCAGTGACCTGTCAAGGCTTCCCAAGAGCAAGGATTAACCCAGTAGAAATGGTCCTACCTAATCCATCAGCTCATCAGCTTTTATTTTCATAGGTGAACATGAGGGGAAGAAACCGTGCACATAGAGGGAAAAAAAAACTCAAAAGATAGTAGGAAGTTGCCGGATGTTAGCGGTCAAGCTTCCCCTACCAAGAGAGGTGTTTTATGCTGATAAATGAAGTGAACTCACCAATCCAGCCAGTGTTGCACGCAGCAGATAGCAAACTGGTAGCCAGGAAAGAGGAGTCCCAAAACCAGGGAAAGGGGAGGAATCCCACCTTTTGAGATAGACAATAAGAGCAGTACTTATCTGTAGTCCAATTGACCTGAGAGGTAGACTCAGGTGCATTTCCTGCAGCTTACAAGAATTACTTTTAAGTTTCATGAAGGAGATAAAACTTTAGACACAATTGTAATGTGCACTGAAATATACATGTAGAAAAGGCTGTGGACATAGACATCTGTGTTAACGGCATAAGTAGTCTTTAAGGTGAGCTCTGAAAAGGCACAAGCCTTTCGTGAAGTAGAAATGGAGGCTCATTTGATCATAACCTTTTGTATAAATACACATTACGGAGATTTAAAATTTTGAGCTGGGAACCATGACCGTGGGTGGTATAGTGGAATGTTTTGTGTATTAGAGTTAGATTGGTAAATCGGAGCTCTATTGATGAAGGTCAAAGCTCTGGACAGTCAATGCAACAGTAGCATAGCATCAGGAGGAAATATTAAGCACTTTTACCTACTTAGGATATCTTAACTTAGACCTTGCAACATTTATAATTTGCATTTGCCAACCTAAAAACACTTTTTTAGACCCTCAAACATTTTTTTTGAGGCAGAACTTTGTGCCTAGTTATTTATCATGAGACATAGTTGAGACTGCTGTGAACATTAATTGTCCTTTAGCTAAATAAAAGGATGGTAAAAAGTTTCATTCAGGCCTGTTTCTTGATTCTGGCAACAAGAATCAAGACATTGCAGACCTCTTGTTAGTGTGTGTGTGTGTGTGTGGGAATGCCAACAGCCTCAGAGCAGCAGCCAAGGTCTGGAGTACAGTTTTTGCTATAAATGAGCCTGTCAGGAAGGCTCTTTTTTTTTTTTAAATTATATTTACCATATTATATCTAGGCCTAACAATAGCAACTCTAGGACTCAGGCTTAAGGCCTGGTCCCCTGCATATGAAGAGAACTGAGAAGACATCTGAAGTCTCCCAAGACAGAAGTTGGCAACATGTCCGTGGGACCCCAAAACAGTGTGAAGCCAAAACAGACCTGCAATGTTACCCTGAGCTGGGTCAGGGTGGTGGAGGTCCCTGAATCAAGAAGCCATTTGTCCTCCACCAGGCCAAGGAGCTGGAAGGCTGGAAGTATCTATGGCTTTTGTGCTGGTTGAGCCTCCATGGCTGAGCACAGAGGACAAGCCGGGGTGGGAGCATTTTGACTTCCAGAGGCCAGTCTGCCAGCAGGCAGCCATGGCTTGTTGAGGCAGCTGTGGGACCGGTGTCACCTTTGGCTGTATTTGAAACAATCAGCTAGCAGAACTGACTTCTGGCTATACCCTGGTGGGATGGGGCATTGCAGGCCTCTTGTTAGTGTGTGTGTGTGTGTGTGTGTGCGGGAATGCCAACAGCCTCAGAGCAGCAGCCAAGGTCTGGAGTACAGTTTTTGCTATAAATGAGCCTGTCAGGAAGGCTCTTTTTTTTTTAAATTATATTTACCAACTCCTGTATGGTGACTCAATGACCATCCTCAGCTGTTTATTAAATATGGCAACAAGACCATCATCTGTAGGACTATAAATATATTTTTGAACATGTTAGAGAACTTGATTATCTATGACTATTAACTTGCATTTAGTAACCATTATATATTAGGACTTTAGGTTTTGTCCCTGTTAACTTGGAGCCTTAAAAGTCATAAATATAGTCCATTAAAATGAGAGCATAACAGTTTTTTTTGTAGGATTTAGTATATAAAAAGTTTATCATTTAAAACTCTAAGGCTATGCTATATATTAATAATAATACCATTTTAAGACACTAAGCAAAGTATTTTAACTTTTTGATAGTGAAGATATAGCACAATAACCAAGTTTTAACAAAAATATCCTCTACTATATCTTAATTTAGAATATTGGCAAAAAAAAAAAAACCCTTGTATGTAGTAACCCCTGAGTTATGAGTTTTAAAACCAACAATATCGTAGAACAGTATAAAGCAAATTTAAAATTATATTTGAATCTATTATATCACACCCATTAAATCCATCAAACCAAGAAAGCCTAGTGGTAAATCTGGATCACAGGCAGTTCATGGCAAGAGAAACAGCATTTATTAATTTAGGACTTGATAAAGACGTAGGTAGTTAGACGTACATTTTAAATTAACTTAATTTGAATAGATCTTTATAACTTTGAAATTTTAGCATTATTGAACCAGGGTTGAATTATGTAGATTGTAAAACATAACTTTGAATTTTTCTAAAACTCCATACCACTTTAAAATGTGGCTTGTTGCTGTCCTAGTCTAAAAGGAAATAAAATAAACAGAGAGTTATGATTAAGGAAGTCTTATAAATGTAAACCCAATGAGAAAATGATATAAATCATTAGATAATAATTTAAAGCATTTTTGTGTGTGTGCATATATATATATATATATATTTAAGAGCAGAGTATACAGAAATCAGGAAGAAAAGATTTTTTTAAAAGCTTGGAAATAGTACCTTAGGGGTCAAAAATATTGGAAGCCAGAGTTTAGAACACACGGCTTGGAGCTTTGCAGGAGTAGGAGAGGGGCGAGCACAGGGCCAGGCTTTTCAGCGTGAGGACTCGCCAGTGCCCGGGCACGAATGTGGTGGCACATTGAGACCAGGTGCTTGCCAATGGACAGGGCTGTCCCTGCCCGGTTTGAAACTCTGCGTGCGAATGTCAAGGTCTGCGAAGCTGAAACCCTTATCTGCAAGCCAGCCTCTACTAGCAGGCGTTCTAGGGGGAAGTTAAAATCTCACCCGTGGAGCCAGAGGCAGGGATGCACTCAAAAGCTATTTGAGCGTGCACAGAGTCCCTGGTAATTGCTTACCTAGAAGCAGGCTGTGTCTGTCTGAAGCAGAACACCAACAATTTCCCCAAGCCGATTTTGGCACAGCTGTGTACCAGGGGCTCTGCACACCCAGGCAGGCCGCAGGTAGCGAGACAGATGTGAGCATGAGGGCAGCTAAGAGACAGTAAACATTTGTAGGTATAGATGGTTAGGAATAGAGCAGAAAAAATCTGTTACAGCCATCTATGGTCCTATCAGATTAAAGGAGTCTGAAAAGGGTCCCAGCAAAACCAGAACAGACCCTTCCTGGGTTTCCGCACCAATGTTAGGACCAATTAATGAATGATGAGGCTCACAGCAGATTTTATATGAAAGAGGTTTATTAGATGGAGATGAGGAGAGAGAGGAGAGAGGGAGACACAATAGAGGAAGGTGGTGCGGCCCGACACAGAGAGCACGAAGTCAAGAGAGCCCAAGAAAGAGAGAAAGTAGTGGGATGATCCTTTTGAGGAGCAACATAACCATGCCTGCCAGGTGTGGCCACATGGCCAGTGACACAGGATGACATCATAGGTTGCTAGGCAACCAAAAAGCAGGTACCTGAATACTAACAAGGAGGGGTGTCAATGCCTTTGCAATTCCTATAGAAAATGAATCTAATTTAAACCCTCATTCCCCCCTCCCGCCAACCCCCAACAAATTAGTTTCTCTCTGAAAAGACAACCCATCTCTGGAGTCTCTTTCTCTGTACCAGCAAGTCTGGGAGGGCAGGGACTCATTTCTCCTGCAGGAAGAAAACGAGCCTGTGGTACAGTGACAGCTGATGTTGTATTATACCTTAGCTATGGGGCTGATGTCTACAATTATATGTGTCCTATACTCAATTACATACGTTGTGCTTATGACACATAGAAAACATGTGTTCACATTAATATGAAATAAAAGAAGCAGCTTCCACGTAGCCAATGAGAAGAACTCTTGGGTTCCCTTGGAGAATCAGAGCAACTGGGACAGAAAGGTGTTTAGGTGGTTGGTGGTCCTAGAGGTCCTCAGCCCACTCTGTACAATCCTCAGCATCTACCATAAGCAACCCAGCTTTTGGCCATAGCATTCCCATCTTTGCTGTTTTTTACTTCATAAGGCACAACGCTTA
>JAQQSO010006154.1:0-11510 GCA_028658305.1 Pachyuromys duprasi
AGAGGGAGGACTCTGGCTAAAATGCCCGATTCCCAACCAGAAAGGCAAAGCAGATGGACATCAGAAGAAGAAGAAAACAGGAAACAAGTTAGCAGCCTGTCCCAGAGGGCCTCTGAAATGCTCTGCCCTGCAGAATATCAAAGCAGATGCTGAGACTTATGGCCAACTGTTGGGCAGAGTGCATGGAATCTCAAGAAAGATGTGGGAAATAGTAAGATAGGGAGAGGACAGGAGCTCCACAAAGAGAGCAACAGAACCAAAAAATCTGAGCACAGGGGTATTTCCTGAGACTGATACTCTAACCAAGTACCATGCAAGGAGAAAACCTAGAACCACTGCACAGATGTAGCCCATGGCAGTTCAATGTCCAAGTAGGTTCCATAGTAATGGGAACAGGGACTGCCTCTGATATAAACCAATTGGCCTGCTCTTCAATCACTTCACCCGGATAGGGGAGCAGCCTTACCAGGGCACAGAGGAAAACAATGCAGCCACTCCTGATGAAAGCTGATAAACTAGGATCAGAAAGAAGGATAGGAAGTTCTCCTTCTATCAGTAGACTTGGGGAGGAGCATGCGTGGAGAAGGGGGAGGGAAGCTGGGATTGGGAGGGGAGGAGGGAGGGGCTTATGGGGGATACAAAGTGAATAAAGTGTCATTAATAAATAAATAAATAAATAATTTTTAAAAAAATTGTCGGGCATCTTTTGGGTATTTGCCCTGGAGTGGTATAGCTGGATCTTGAAGTAGTTCTATTCCCAATTGTCTGAGAAAGCACCAGACTGATTTCCAAAGTGGATGTACAAGTTTTCACTCACACCAGCAGTGGAGGAGGGGTCCCCTTTCTCCACAACCTCTCCAGCATGTGTTGTCACTTGAATTGTTGATCTTAGCCACTCTGACTGGCATAAGCTAAAATTTCAGAGTTGTTTTGATTTGTGTTTTTTTTTTTTTCTGATGAGTAAAGATGTTGATTATTTCTTTATGTGTTTCTCTGCCATTCTATATTCCTCTGTGGAGAATTCTCTACTTAGGTCTGTTTCCCCATTTTAATTGGATTATTTCCTTTGTTGGTGTCTAATTTTTTGAGGTTTTTTTTTTTTTGTATATTCTCTATATTAGCCCTCTATGAGTTGTAGGGTTGCTGAAAATCTTTTCCAAGTATGTAGGCTTTCAATTTGTTCTGTTGACAGTGTCTTTTGCTCTACAGAAGCTTTTCCATTTCATGAGGTCCCATCTATTAATTGTTGATCTTAGAGCCTGCTGTTGTCATTCTGTTCTGGAAATAGTCTCCTGTGCCAATGAGTTTGAGGCTCTTCCCCACTTTCTCTTGGAACAGATGTATTGCTTCTGGTTTTGTGTTGAGGTTCGTGGTCCACTTGAACTTTAGTTTGTGCAGCCACTTTGCTGAAGGTGTTTATCAGCTGAAGGAGTTCCCTGGTAGAATTTAGGGGGTCACTATCACATTATCTGCAAATAGTGATACTTTGATTACTTCCTTTCTGATTTCAATCCCCTTGATCTCCTTTAATTGTCTTATTGCTCTAGCATGGAGTTCAAGTCTATGTTGAAGAGATACGGAGAGATTGGGCAGCATTGTCTTGTCCCTGATTTCAGTGGGATGGATTTAAGTTTCTCTCTGTTTAGCTTGATGTTGGCTATAGGCTTGCTGTATAATGCATCTACTTTGTTTTGGGAAATGCATTGTATCCCTGATCTCTCCAGGACCTAAAACATGAATGAGTGTTGGATTTTATTAAATGCTTTTCAGCATCTAAGGAGATAATCATGTGGGTTTTTTTCTGTCATTTTGTCTATAAGGTGGATTATATTGCTGGATTTCTTTTTTAATGTAATTTATTTATTTTTATATCAATCACAGGTTAGGTTTTTTGCATCCAACTCTCCCTCATACCCGCCCCGCCCCCTCGAAGTCCACCAACGGGGGAGAACCTCCTCCCCATCCATCCGACCCCAGATCATATTGCTGGATTTCTATATATTGGACCACGCTGCATATCTGGAATGAAGCCTATGTGGTCATAGTGGATGATACCATTGATGTGTTCCTGGATTCAGTTTCAGAGTAATTTGATGAATATATTTGTATCATTGTTCATGAGGGAGATTGTCCTGAAAATCTCTTTATTTGTTGGGTCTTTGTGAGGTTTAGGTATCATGATCTTCTTTCTAAGAAGGCTACTAAATAAAAAGACTAAAATTTACTTTTGTCACATTTTCCCCAGCCTTTCAGAAAGTACTGTAATCTTTACACATGGTTTAACTGACTCATTTAGGCATTCAGCAAATAAACTTTTACAAGCCTGCAATGAAGTTAGTGAAATAAGAGGCCATTTCTACTGCCAGAAAGTCCAACTACAAGAACATCTTTCTGAAAAACCCCAAAGTTGGGAACAAAAGTGATATGATCATATGAACCAAAGAACTGAATAAAACCCAGAGTAGAAAAGTTAAGCAAAAATGGTTTTAGTTCAACTGTGTCACCCTTTCCCTTCTCTCTAATAATCAAAGGGTCAGAAAAATATTTTCCAGGCCGCATGATAAAAGAAAATCAACGGTGGACTCTGAATTTCCCTAGGACTCTAGGACACCTTCTACAATTCCCATACCAGCCTTCCTCATCAGGAACATTGAGAGTTTAGAATGAGAAGCCCAGACTGCCTGGTG
This sequence comes from Pachyuromys duprasi, assembly GCA_028658305.1. Classification (NCBI taxonomy): domain Eukaryota; kingdom Metazoa; phylum Chordata; class Mammalia; order Rodentia; family Muridae; genus Pachyuromys; species Pachyuromys duprasi. Next base: position 2,688 of record JAQQSO010006154.1, read on the forward strand.
TCAAGAAGTACCAAGGCAGTGGAGTTCCTGACAAGTAGCCCACAGACAATGGTAGTAGTTTTGTGGTCCAAATTTAATCCACCAATCCACAGTAGCACCTGATCATGCACAAAGTCACCCACAAAGCCTACCTGCAAAGCTATGCAAGCCACTTTTAGAAACTGCAGGGAAATTTAAAATGACTGAAGTCCTTTGTCAGGAAACCATCACTTCAGTATTTAGCAGAAGCTCTCATTCTAGTAGGGAAACCCCATTGCTGATTTCAGCAGAACACAGGATAATGTCACAAGACAGAGGACTCCAAAGAGAAACTCTCCTCAGTATCATGGCTTGTTCTAAGTCCTTACCAAGACAGAGAGACAATATCACAGAGTATTTTATCAGAGCACGGGCATTAGAACTAAGGAGTCCAAACAACAGCTCTGCTCATTCTCCAAGACCCCACCAAATCAGGAAGATATCTGCCACTAAACATGTCTTAAGAGTATAATTTCTTGTACCATCTCAGTTGCTTAACAATTCTACATTAATCTAGCAGCCTAGCCTGTATCTGTCAGCTGAAGAATCCAAATAGAGTTACTGTATGACCTAGTAACATCTCACTACAGTCATGATATGAAAGTAATCCAAGTGTCCATCAGTAGATGAATGTATAAAGTAAATATGGTCTTCATAGGCAATGAAATGTTACTACTCTATTTCTTAATTGACATCCTGTCATTTGTAGCAGCACAGATGAAGCTGGAGGGAAGGAGATAACATGACAAAAGCCAGGCGCAGAAAAAGACAAATGTTGTTTCATCACTTATATGTGGACTCTCAAACAATCAAACTCATAAAGTCAGAACAGATCTGTGATTATCAGAGACTAGGAGGCAAGGGAAATGGAGAAACTACAAAGCTGCAATTGAACAAAGAAGAATGTTTCTGTAAAATCTAATGGGATGAATAGCATTTTAACTATAGATGATAATTCCCCATTCAATATTTCAAAATTACTGACAGTAAATTTAAGGTGTTCTCACCACAAAAGTACTGAGGATAGGTTTATTAAATTCATTTAATAACACACATACTATACATATATATGATCATATATATACAAACATATGTTTACATATTTACATTCATATACATGTGTATAAATATGAGCAATACTTTTGCCCCACAAATGCTACTGAATATGTTAGGAATTTTTTTAATTTAAAAGGGGAAAGAATCTGCTATATTTAAGGTACCATCTTGCATATCAAGGATATAGGTATACTCAAGCTTCCATGAGCTTAAGGGCTAATATTAGAGAGAAACAGTTACAGTAGCAATGACAATAATATGTGATATATTGTGCATTAGAGAGTCTCTCAAGGGGCTACAGAAAATACAATGGTGAGATACTTATTCTGAATTTTGGAGAGGGAATAGAATTAGTAAATCTCCTTAGTGGCAATAAAGTATCCATGCAGACCAGAATATGAGTCAGCAGATTGCAAGCATTGCAACATTGGGACTGGCTCTATTTGATTACAGTTGAACATCAGTATAAAAGAGAGAGAGCTGATTGAGAAAAATTGGGTTGAATAAATGCTTTCTGAGACAAGTTAAGAAATTTAGAAATTATCTCAAAGCAATGGGATATCACTGAAGACTTCTGAGTAGCAAAAAGGCATATTCAAGATTTTTTTCCTTTGGCTGGGGGAGAAGTAGTATGCTTCTGTAATTATGTAACTTAAAAGCAACAGGAAGGAAGTTCACAATTTCAAGGCCAGACTGGGCTAGATAGTGATTTCAAGGTTAGTCAAGACTACATAGAGAAACCCTGTACCAAAAGCCATCTTTTTCTTTTATCCTTTAAAGCCACCATGGAATAAAAGAACAGAAAACTAGTTGGAGGTCAGTAATGGAAACAAGAAGACACCTTAAAATGTTATTCCTAGTAACACAATAGAGAAATGATGGTGAAGAGGTTCAGCAACTAGAAGAATGAGTTATGAAAGAGATATTTAGAAGTTACAATGAATAAGACCTGGTAATTGAAGATGCAGCAAAAAAATTGATAATAATAATCCAAGATTTTTGTCATAGGGAACTGGATGATTGGCCATCCCATTCATTTTCACATAAAGAATGCAGTAGAAGGTGCAACTGTGTAAGGACAGAGGAAAGCAAAGAAGATCATTTTTGCAAATTTTCACTATGTAATAGGGGCGGTATCTAATTGAAGATCTTCAGTAATTAAAAAGTCAGTAATAAGGTTGAGTTGGAAGAGAATCCAAGAGTTATCATCATAAGGAAACTACATATGGATCCACAAAATTACGTTATCATTTCTCTCCCTGTTACTGTGATTAAATACCGGTCAACAGCAACATAGGGAAGACTGTGTTTATCTTAGTTTCTACTCCCAGGATACAGTCCATCTTTGAGGAAAGTCAGGGCAGGAACTGAAGTAAGGAACCTGAAGACAGGATCCATGGAATAGCACTGAATCTCTCCCTATCTTGTTTACAGGCTCATGCTTAGCTAGCTTTCTTGTATTGCTCAGGACCACTCTCCTAGGGATGAAGATGCCTACAGTGGTCTGGGCCATCCTAAATCAACTAATAATCAAGACAGCCCCTCCTCAACATTCCCCTAGGGAAATCTGATACAAAAATTTTTTTAGTCATGGCTTTCCTATCAGATGACTGTAATTTCTTGCAATTAGACTTAAAAAATATATCACAGAGGGCAAATTAAAAATGTCTACCATTCAGCCCTGTTGAATACAGTATTCAAAGTTTAACTTCATGAAAATGAACATATAATGGAACTGAGAGGCCAGGAAGTAAAGTACCTGCAGAGTTATGTCATATACAACATAAAAAGGGAGGTTGCTGAGCAAGTAGGGACAGTAAGCAATGCAGTGTGCTGCCAAGAAGACAGGCAGAATGAGTGCAAAGATTCTCTGAGATTTCGTGACATAATGTGAAGCACAGTTTTCTCACTCTTAAAAGTGTAGGAATTAAAACAGTCTAGAAGCCACAATGTAGTGAGTGGCTGATTACAGTTAGGAAGACCAAAGGGAAAAGGAACATTTTATCACCCAATCAACTGCTTCTCTAGTTCCTAGGACACACTTGATCAATTTCCCAACAAAATCCCCCTAGTATGTGAACTAGACTTCTCACTGCAACAAGCAGATGGGCAGTGACCACTGCACCTAAATAGTCTGTCAGATACTAGCAATTAACTCCAAACTAGGCAAGCAGACCATTTTCAAGAAATTTACTGAAGCTGTACAAATAGGGATCTTATTGAAGGGGCCTGCCAGTGACTGTATCCGGGACCACCATCGCTGCTGCACTGAGAAAAAACAAAACTGTGGTAACTAAGCACAAAGTCTAAACAGTGTTCTGAGAACTACTGCCACCCTGTGGGATCATAACAACTACAGCCGCACAGGTTGGCCTAGCTATTCCCAGATCACAGAATAGACCCAAGCAGTTTTACGAAAACAAGCAAACAAACAAACAACAACAACAACAACCAAAACCCCACAGAAGTGGATCTGGGAATCTAGAAGAGAAAAACAACATTAATAATTAATTAATTGAGTAAATAATTAACTAATGTAAATAGGTCAGAAGTATAGTTCAGAGCAAGTTTAGGAGGATAAAGTGGCAGGGAAACAGCACAAGGAAGGAGCCAAGTCAAATACAAAATAAAGCTCATCAGAACAGCTGCTGAATTTTCAATCAACAAAAGCAAACTCTGAAAGGATAAATGTCAACCTAACCTAATATACCTGGCAAAATTGTTTGTCATACCTAAAAGTAAAAGAAAACATTTCCATGAGTAACACAAGGGAAACAAATTTATTATCACCAAGCCATCCCAGACTACCTGGTGAAAATACTTTGCCCTGAAGAAAATGTTAAGCACACTTAAAGTGGCTACAGGAGCTAACATAAACAGTGCTACGATACTTGATGAGCAAAAGTGGACTTAAAAAAATAATCCTCAAACACTGCAAAATCAGTAAAATAACAGGGATCAATATTCACCTTTCAAAAATATCTCTGAATATTTTTGGTTTTGATTCCCACATCAAAGGAAAAAGACTATCAGATTGGACTACAAATCAGGATCTTTCCTTTGGTTGCCTCCAAGAAACTATAAATATATCACCACCAAGATAAATACCATGCCACTCTTTCCCTACCTTTTTAATGTAGCACTTGAAGTTATAGCTAAAGCAATAAGACATCTAAAGGAGATCAAAGGGATACAAATTGGGAAGGATGAAATCAAAGTATCACTATTCACAGACAATATGATAGTAAGCGTAAGTGACTACAAAAGTTCTACCAGAGAACTCCTACAGCTGATAAAATCCTTCAGCAAATTATCTCTATACAAGATTAACTCAAAAAAATATTAACTTTCATGTAAACAAATGACAAACAGGCCTTGAAAAAAATTAGGGAAACCACACCCTTCACAATAGCCATGAATAATGTAAAGTATCTTAGTGTAACTCTTACCAAGCAAAAGAAAGACCTGTATAACAAGAACTTCAAGTCACTGAAGAAAGAAACTGAAGAAGATATAAGAAGATGGAAAGATACCCCATGCTCCTGGATTGGTAGGATTAACATAGTAAAAATGGCCATTTTACCAAAAGCAATCTACAAATTCAAGGCAATCAAGTTAAAATACCAACAAAGTTTTTTACAGACCATGAAAGAAAAATTCTAAATTGCGTGTGGAAAAACAAAAATCTCAGACTAGCTAAAACAATCCTATACAGTAAAAGAATTTCTGGAGGTATCCCCATCACTGACTTCAAGCTATACTATAGAGCAATAGTGATAAAACTGCATGGTACAGGCATAGAAATAGACTGTTTGATCAATATAATTGAATAGAAGACCCAAAAATAAACCCACATACCTACGGACAATTGATTTAAGACAAAGGCTTCAAAACCATACAATGAAAAAAATATATAGCATTTTCAACAAATGGTGATGGTCTACCTGGAAGTCCAAATGTACACAAATGTCCAAAGATCTGTATTTATCACCCTGCACAAAACTCTAATCCAAGTGGATTAAAGACTTCAGCATGACATCAGATACTTTAAGTCTATTAGAATATAAAGTGAAGAAGAGCCTCAAACTCATTGGCAGAGGAGACAACTTAATGAACAGAACATCAACAGCTCAGGCTCTAAGATTAAAAACTAATAAATGTGACCTCTTGAAATTGAAAAGCTTCTGCAAGGCAAAGGAAATTGTCAATAGAATGAAAGGAGAGTCTACAGCCTGGGAAAAGATCTTCACCATTCCTACATCTGACAAAGCGATAATATCCAAAATATATAATGAACTCAAGAAATCAAACAATAAACAAAATAACCCAATTTAGAAATGGGGGCAGAAAATAAAACAGAAATTTCCTTTTTTTTTCATGGAACTACTCTTTGAATTTATTTTTAGTTATTTATTTTATTAATTTTTCTTTATTTTTTTATTAATTACACTTTAATCACTTTGTATCCCTCGTGTAGCATCCTCCCTCTTCCCCTTCCAATCCCTCCCTTCCTCCCTCTTCTCCAGGCAGGCACCTCTCAAAGTCCACTGATAGGGGAGGTCTTCTTTTCCTTCTTTCTGATTCTAGTCTATTAGGTCTCACCAGGAGTTGCTGCATTGTCTTCCTCTGTGGCCTGGTAAGGCTGCTCCCCTCTCAGGGTGAGGTGGTCAAAGAGCAGGACAATCAGTTCATGTCGGAGGCAGACCCTGTTCCCATTACTATGGAACCCACTTGGAAACTGAACTGCCATGGGCTACATCTGTGCAGGGGCCCTAATTTATCTCCATGCATGGTACTTGGTTGGAGTATCAGTCTCAGAAAAGACCTTTGTGCTCAGATTTCTTTGGTTCTGTTACTCTCCTTGTGGACCTCCTGTCCTCTCCAGATCATACTATTTCCCACTTCTTTCATGAGATTCCCTGCACTCTGGCCAAGTGTTGGCCATAAGTCTCAGCATCTACTTTGATAGTCTATAGGGCAGAGCCTTTCTGAGGCCCTCTGTTGCAGGCTCCTGACTTGTTCCTTGTTTTCTCCTTCTGATGTCCATCCTGTTTGCCTTTCTGGATGGGGATTGAGCACTTTAGCCAGAGTCCTCCCTCTTGATTAGTTTCTTTAGGTGTACAGATCTTAGAAGGGTTATCTTGTATTATATGTCTATATGAGTGAGTATATACCATCTGGGTCTTTCTGCTTCTGGGATAGCTCACTCAGGATGACCTTTTCCAGTTCCCACCATTTACCTGAAAATTGTTTTTTATTGCTGAAGAGTATTCCATATTGTAGATGTACCACAATTTCTGTATCCGTTCCTCAGGTGAGGGGCCTCTAGGTTGTGTCCAGCTTCTGGCTATTACAAATAAAGTGCTACAATCATGGTTGAGCAAATGTCCTTATTGTGTACTTGAGCCTCTTTTGGATATATGCCTAGAAGTGGTATAACTGGCTCTTGAGGAAGCACTTCTCCTAGTTGTCTGAGAAAGTGGCAGATTGATTTCCAGAGTGGTTGTATAAGTTTACATTCCCACCAGCAGAGGAATCTCAAATAGTTGAAAAGAATTTAGAGAACTGTTCAACATTCTTAGTCATCAACAAAATGCAAATCAAACTCTGAGATTCCATCTCACACCCATCAGAATGGCTAAGATCAACATCTCAAGGGACAGCAAATGCTGGCAAGGGTATGGAGAAAGGGGAGTACTCCTCCATTGCTAGTGGGAACATAAGCTTGTACAACTACTTTGGAAATCAATATGGCAAATTCTCAGAAAATTGGGAATAGTACTATCTCAAGACCCATATATATACCCAAAAGACACTCCACGATACAACAAGGACACTCGCTCAACTATGGTCATAGTAGCTCTATTCCTAATAGCCAGAATCTAGAAACAACCCAGATGTCCTTCAACTGAAGAATGGATAAAGAAACTGTAGCACATATACACAATGGAATACTATTCGGATATTAAAAAACAAAGATATCGTGATATTTGCACTCAAATGGATGAAACTATAAAAGATCGTCCTGAGTGAGGTAACCCAGACCCAGAAAGACACACATTTTATGTACTCACCTTTATAAGGGGATTTTAGCCATATACTACACAATGAGCATAATACCAAACACAGAACAAAGAAGATAAATAGCAAGGAAAATCCAAGGAAGGAAGCATAAATCTCACTTGGAAAGGGAGATAGAATAGCCAGAGGTAATGGCTGAAGAGAGGGAAATTGGTAGGAGAAGGGCCACAGAGTTAAGAGGCTTGAGATCAGACCTGAAGAGAACAAGGACAGAAAGCCAGTGGAGAAAAGAGAAAAGGAGGGTGGGGTTATCTCCATGACAAGCTGAAGACCTAAGTCAGGTTAGGCTCCTGGAAGGCTATGAGGCAGATTCAAGCAGTGACTTACAGTAGCAGTAACCATAGAGACTGAAGAGAACACATTTTAAGTAGACTGGTCTCCTAGCCATCCATTAAAACTTCAACCCCAAATTTACCTTGCCTATAAGTTTTGCAAGTGTAAAAATAAGCAGAGATTGAGGGAATGCCTTGGCAATGCCTATTCCAACCAAGGACCTACCCTATGGAAGAGTTCCAACCCCTGACACTATGAATGATACTCTGCTAAGCTTGCAGACAGGAGCCTGATAAAGTTGTCATCTGAGAGAATCTGCTGAGACTCATAGCCAAACACTGGGCGATGCTTAGGGAGTCTTGTGTAAAAGTGGAAAGCAAGACAAAAGGACCTGGAGGTGACAGGAGCTCCACAAGAAGATGAACAAGGCCAACTAATCAGGGCCAAAAGGGACTTGCTGAGACTGAAGCATCAACCATAGACCGTGCATGATCTGGACTTAGGCTAGGCTGGACCTATGAACTAGGCTACAGGGATGTAGCATATGGACAGCTTAGGCTTCATGCAGGTCCTCTACTGAGTAAAGTGAGGACTCCATCAGACAAGGACTCACTTGCCAGCTTTTTGATCACTTTCTCCTGCTGGGACTGCCTTGCCAGGTCACAGGGGGAAAGAGGACATGCTCAGTACTGATACAACTTGATAAGCTGTAATGGGTGGGAAAGGAAGCTCCCCTTTTCTGACTAATAGGCTAGGGGGAAGGTGGGAGAGAAAGAAGGTAGGACTGAGAGGGGAGGAGGACCGGGGCTACAGTCAGGATGTAATGTGAATAAAAAATATTTTTTTAAAAAGAAAAAATTAGGAGGATCCAAGATGGCTGCCCCAGGAGGACACTGTGTCTGAGGAGCAGGGCAGTAGTGTAGGCACAGCGACTGGGAGACTGAGATCTTGGACCTAAAACACCAGCATTTGAGACTGCCAGGTGAGCAGAATTCCTACAGTGGGGAAATCAAGTGGAAAAGTCCAAGGGACACCCAGCTATTCCCAGGAAAAACTACGGAGGGAGACAGGCTGCGCACAGCCGGGCTGGGCGCCTAAGCCGCCATCTTGGGCTGGGGCACATGGTACCCCGGACGGACTGAGTTTCACACAGATATCCTTCAACTGATAAACACCTTCAGTAAAGTGGCTGGATATAAAATCAACTCAAAAAAATCAGAAGCCCCCCTGTACACCAAAGACAAAAGGGCCGAGAAAGAAATTAGGGAAACAGCACACTTCACAATAGCCACTAATAACATAAAGTACCTTGGGGTGACTCTAACCAAGCAAGTGAAAGACCTATATGAAAAAAAATTCAAATCTCTGAAGAAAGAAATTGAAGAAGATATTAGA
>JAQQSO010006155.1:0-11509 GCA_028658305.1 Pachyuromys duprasi
TAAATGTGTTTATGTTCCCAGTCTTTTGTTTAATAAAAAATAGGCTTTACTGGTATTAGAGAGATTATTCAGTGGTTAAGAGTGTTTGTTGCTCTTGCACAGAATATGAGTTTTGTTTACAGTCCACAGAGTGCCTCACAACCATCCATAACTCCAGTTCCAGGTTATTCTGTGCCCCTTCTACCCTCCATAGGCAGTAGACTCACACGTTTTACCTAGATACTTGCAGGCAAAACACATTCTTCCAAATTCATATATATATATATATATATATATATATATATATATATATATATTAATATATATGTATATATATGAATAAATGAATCAAAGAAAGACTGGAAGAATACTTAGGCAATGAAATCCTGTCAGACAAAATATGAAATAATACTTCACAAATTATGTTCCACAGTCTTCTTGTCATGTGCATGGATGTATTTTAAAGAATGACAACATGTCTGTCCTCCTTGCTGATTCCCTGACTCCTTCCCAGACACTCCCTTGCTGCTGTTATTTTGAGTGTGATACAAGGTGGAAAAATAAAAATGGTTTCCTAGTACATTCACTAATTGGTTTATCCAAATCAAGATCAATATTAAAGGTATTGTTACTCTATGCACTGATCAGTGTTCCTAAAAGAATAAAAACTGAGTGAGCCATCAAAAACAGTATTTCCCTTACTAGGAGAGCAACATTACTCTTGATATGGTTTTTCATAAATGCTTCAGTTCATATCAGTCCTCTAGTGTCTATTCCAAATACTCATATGTTTTATTCTGTTCATTAGAGAGGGTATTTGGATACATAAAAGTTTATAATACTTTGTAAATATTTTACATTACATATAATTAAATATTGTTTCACAAGTTATTCCTCAGATCCCAACTGCATTCTCAGTCAAAAGCCATTCTGACCTCAATGTTTTCTTTTCAATGCAATGAAAGAAATCTAAGTCTTTTTTAAAGTCTTTGTTGTCCTATCAATAACAGCTGTGATCACACTAAAAATAAGCAATATTGCACTAAAAACCTTGTTTTATATCTAATCCAAATTGTAAGAAATCATCTGCCATAAAGAGAATGTTAACTCAACTCTTCCATAATCATTGGATACTCTTTGATTCATGGATTATATCAAAAGTGAGAATTTGGTTTCTAATTATAAACAATGTACAAGACTTAAAATTGTTTGCTAAATACCACCCTTTCACACTATGCTTTCCAATTCAAGAATCTTCGCACAAAAGCTGTTCTTAGAAAGAATCGGTAATGCCTAGACATTTCTATATGCTTACTCTTTGGAAACTCAGTTAAGGCTATGCCAACTAGCACTCCCATTTCAGCAAAGTGGCTATAACATAGTTTCTTCTACCAACCACTGCATCCTAGACACATTCTTTTATTTAGATTATGCTGCTTGCCATTCTAAGCCATTTCCTTGTTCAGTTCAACTCTCATTGTCTCATTTTTGTCTTTTCCTCTCTTTTGCTCAAACCTCTCAGCTTCTCTTAAGATCTACCCAAAAATCAGAATTGTCCGTAATATCATCTGTCCTGAAAGATATATTTCTTTTTTTATATAATTTATTTATTTTTATCTCAATCACAGGTTAGGTACTTTGCATCCCAGGCGTAGCCTCCTCCCTTATTCCCTCCCACCCTCCCACTCCCTCCCTCATCTCCCTCCTCCCCACCCCCTCCAAGTCCACCAACAGGGGAGGACCTCCTCCTTTCTAATGAAATAATCAGCCACTTGCTGTGATGGTGAGTTTTGTTTGTTAACAGACTAAGAGAAGAGTCACCTGGGAAGCATCTCAATGGGGAATGATTCGGATTGTGTTGACATCCTTGTAAATCTGTGAGAGATTTTATTGATTGGATTAATTGACTTAACATGGGTGAGTCATTCATTCCCTTGGGGTTATGTCCTGGATTGTTTAAGAGTGGAAAAGGAGCTGAGTGGTAGGTATCTGCACATCCATTCTCTCTTTGCTCTGTACTGTGAATGAGGCTGTAACCTGGCACTGTAAGCCAAATCAACCCATTCTTCCCTGGGGTGCCATTGGGCAGGGTATTTTATCATAGCAACAATAAGAAAACTAGGACAGTGCAGTCTTTATAATGGAATAAGTTATCTCCTATAATATTAAGGGTTGTTTTTTTTTTTTTTACTATTTTGATGAGTTATACAGTGCTTAACATAGTAGAAAGATCCAGGGAGCAGGAATGTCCTGTTTTCAGCATTCATTTGCAGCTTCAGCATCCAGCAGAGAACTAGTGCTTTAGAAATATTTTTTGAAGAGTCAATCATATATAAAACTGTTGAAGATATTCTGGTAATCCTTTTCACATTCACAAGAAAGACCAGAGAATCTATATTTTTTTAATGTGTGGTCCCTTTAAAATTAATCCTTGCCATCCCAGAAGGTTAGCAATGTCATTCAGCAGAGAACGCAGAGTAATCGTATCAATATTAATGAGTTCAGTCAAGTGCCACTGGCTTCAATGCAATTTTGACACTGTGCAACCTGACTAATAAAATAAAAACTAATTCTAAAAATAATTTACCTCCTGGAGACCTTAAAATGGGTTTTACTAATGAATGAGAAAAAAAATCCAGCATAATTTTTTTCTTTTATTTTGTAGGTGGACCAAATGTTATAATAGGCCATAAATGACATACTCTAAAATGACATACTCTAAATTACTTTTGTCTCATTTTATAGATAGCTGTATGCATTTTTTCATCCATACTTACAATCTAAATCACTTCAGCAGCCAATCAGTGATGGCAGGATGAGGCTGAGAGGGTAATGGGGAACAGGATTAGTATGTTTTTATTTACTCCATTTGCATAAAGCTACTTTAACTTCCAGCCATCTTCTAACTAACTATCACCACGTAGAAGACTGTAGACCAGGACATGAATAACAAAAAAACATACAGCACTTAACATATCGAAAAATATTATTTTTAATTCATAAATTCCTTTACCATTCAAACAAAGTCAGAATGACCTGTGGCCAAATGAACTTGCAAGAGAAAGACAACCTCATTTCTCTGGCCCTGTTGGCTAGTAGGAGACGGAAATCATTCCAGAGGCTGTGTGTTGTTTGTAATTCGGTGCATGTTGGTGTGTGGACCCTGAGGGTTTTCTGGTGATGGTGTGTATCCACAAGTGTGTGTGCTTGCATCCCCACCTGGAGCACATTGTATATGAGACAAGAGAGAGAAAGAACCATAAGAACTTTGAAAATTCCTCTCTGTCAGACCAAGAAGTCTGGATCAAGCAGTACGTAAACAAGCAAGCCTGTAAGTATTTAAGAAACGGATGCTACATTAATCCTTAATATTTTAAATAACATCTTCCTTAAGGAATGGTGCCAAGCAGATACTTTAAAGTGTTTTCTTCCTGTTCTATTTCGAGCTGAATTTTTCCTTCTTCGACGCTGATTCTTTCATTTCTCACAGTTACCCAGAAGCCTGACAACTACCTCCCCCCAAATATACCCTTTCATTAGAATCATAGAACATTGTCTCTGAAAAGTATGTTAAACAAAAGAAGACTCCCCTGGCTGTCTTCTTATACTATGTGCATATTAGTCCAAAACTCCGAAGATGAAATCTCAAAGCCCCAATCAGTTAGTGAAACTTCAGAAACATGAGTATAAGCCTTCCTCGGTCTGCCTCATTATTTTCTATTTGCCTTGTGGTTATATATTTATTTTGATCCACACTGGCTATAAGACAACTTGTTCTAGTATATTAGGGTGCATTGGCTGATCAAAAAAGTAAGTGAAATACTTGTATGAAAATATGAGTCTGTCTCATGTTTCCAGAGACTTCTAAAACATTACTCATATATTTATTTCATCTACTTAATAAAAAGGACCCACGGGCTAGGCAGTGAGGATAAAATAAGACTCCATTTTCCTCATACAGACTTTATTAATAAAGTACACAGTAATACGTGTAAAAAGTATTTTCCAACTTTATATTAAGAGGGAAATAATGAAATAACATTTTGAATAAGCTTTAAAAAGGTCTTCTTTATCTTTTGAATGTGCCACTGTGTACACCAATTGTCTCCTCCAACAAAGAGCAGCTAGTTAGACTCAGGAAGACTTGGACACACCACATACATGTTTCCCCTGCTGAACCGCCTTCTCATATGTCTCTGAGTATATTCCCCATGCTCCCTGTCAGTCTGTGCTGAGCTGAAGTCAATGCAGATTGCATTTGGCTACAGGTTGAAGAAGTTCACTAATGGAAGTGCTAACATCTGGGTCGACTTTGTTATTCAGAGCCACATAGAGACTGCCCATAGAGCTATGATTAATTTCCTCTGAACGAAGCATGCTGGACTGAGTAAGCACCCCTGCTGCTACATTAACTTCTGACCCTTTCTCTGCCCTTCCTGGTGATTCTTATAAAGTTTTGGATTTCTTCAATGAAATCAATAGCTTGAGATGAAATCTCATCACTGTGGGCCACCTTGGCAAACTCTATTGAATACAGTATTCAGTGTGTAGCCTCCCCATGTCTTTGTCTTTTGAAACCTCAATGCTGAGCTGGCCTTGATGACATTCTGCCTGAGTTCTTTATTGAATATGCTTCTCTTTTGATCTGCTTCTAATTTACCTTGTGCTTTGTGCTGCCTAGCTCTCTATTGGGGATCGATGGGTGTTTATTGTGTCATTGGTTGTATCACTAATTACTTGACTATTGGTCTGCTGAATGCGTTCACTTTATTTGTCCACAAAATGTTTTTTTTTGCCTTCTCCTCTGTATATGTTAGTTTCTCCAGAGTTCCCAAAATGGGTAGTAAAGTTCAGAGACAATTGAGTTCTGTTGACATTCATGACTTAGGTTTCCCACCGAAGGACCTCCGCTGGAGACACATACTGTGTTCCTGGAGAAAGCAGTGTTTGCTCCAGTTCTAAAGGCTGTGAGATTTGACTTGCTTTCATGTTTCTCTTCAAGGCTTGCAACAATTCTTATTCTCTCCTAGCTGTCTTCATCACTAATGGCCTTATTCATCTTTGCTTGATTCTGCTCCTCACTTTTGGAAGTTTCCTAAGATTAACATTTCTGTTATGACCCTAGTGCTGTCCAGATACCTAGTTATTTTTTTGATAATAAAATATATCACTTCATTCATGAAGTAATCATATAAGATGGAGAAAAAAATCTGAGGACTTCTGTATTTTCTTGATAAAATATTCATGACATGAACCTTTATAAATCATAATTACTGTATTGACTTTTTTCTTTCACATTTAACAAATGAGCTCATAATTTTTTAATGTAGATCAAAGAAAATAACATGAATGAATAGATGGGTGTACTTTTCAGTTAGATCTGGTTCTGATTTCTTTCCTACCTTCTTTGAGAATGAGATAGCACCTAGAAAAGGAATTGCCCCTATGTAATAATTATTAAATGGTTCCTTAATATAAGAACTATTTATCATCATGACATAATTTAAACAAAGATTAAACCATTGTAGTCACTAGGTTTTGGCAATAAGAACTATTATTTATGAATGCGTATGACTTCGTAATTAAATACTGACATGTGTATTTCTCTGACATTCTTCTTTCTAATCTTTCTTGGAGAAGAGAGATAAATGGGGACTGAGATGCCTTCAATGGAAGAAGCTGTTTCAAAGCAGAATGGCTAAAATTACATCAATTTTTTCTTGACCTAGTGGGTTGAATTAGTTTAGCTGAATGTTTCTTCTGATCAATGTTAACTCACTAGGGTTCTTATATTCACATACAGCTGGAATATTTGACACTTCTCTCTGAGGTTTCTAAAGACCAGGAACAGCATGGTGGTCTCTAATACGCACCGTAGCCCTTATGCATTGTGGACTGGCTTTGGAAAGGGAGAAAACTCTGTCAATTTTCTTAAGGTTGGGCCTCAGCAGTTTCAGATACCATTTTCACTAAATTCTCTTGCTCTCAAGACAGTCCTATAATCCAAATTCAGGAAGATGGGATGCTTGGTCGGTAGACTGAATAATTTTTCCAGGAAACTATTTTCTGCAAGAGTTTAAAGGACCTTGACATATGTTTGAAACAAACCTGAAATGTGAGCTGACCAAAGTAAATTGTAACCTAGGTATCTTACTTTTAGATTTCCTACCAATTAATCCAGAAAAGTGAGTTGAAATAGGCATTGTTCAATTTATAAAAGAGATGAGTAAATGTATTTGTGTGTATATCTACGAAGTATATACATGCATGTCTGCACATGTATGAATTTACTTTCCAAGAGTCTCAAATGAGGTCATAAATATCAGATGGGACTATGCAACTAGATGGAAATCAAAACATCAATTTTGAGTTTGTCTGATTATTTCTCTGTTTGGAAACTTACACCATAAGTCCTAGTTATATGGTATAAATAATTAGAAATATTTTCGCATATAAAAACAAGCTACTTCAAGATCCAATAGTTAAGAGCACTAACAACTACAGTTTTAAACATTTTTCTTCACTATTTATTCATTATATATCCCAATTGAATCCCCTTCCCTCATCTCCCCCAGTCCAACCCTCTCTCCCTCTTCCCCTCATCCCCTTCCACTTGTCCACTGAAAGGTAGAGTTCTCCACTGCTATCATCTACCCATAGCTTGTTAAGGATCTAAGCATCAGGACTGCTTGGATCCTCTAACTCTGTGGCCTGGCAAGGTTACATCATCAGGGGTGAGTGATCAGAGAGCAGTCAACTGAGTTCATGACAGAGGCAGCCTCTACTCCCCTCACTCAAAGATCCACACAGAGACTTGAGCTGCCAATTGGTCACATCTGAGCACAGGATCCAGGCCCTCTCCATGCATAGTCCTCTGTTGGTGCATCCATCTTTGCAGGAGCCCCTGGGCTCAGATCATTTTTAATTTTTTTTCTTTATTATTATTATCATTTATTACAATTTATTCAATTTGTATCCTGGCTGTGGCCTCCTCATCTCCTCTCGATTCTTTCCTCCCTCCCTCTTTTCCCCCTAGGCCCCTGCCCTAGTCCTCTGATAGGGGAGGTCCTCCTCCCCTTCTATCTGACCCTAGCCTATCAAGTCTCATCAGGACTGGTTGCATTGTCTTCTCCTGTGGCCTGGCAAGGCTGCACCCACAGGTGGAGGTAATCTAGAGCTTGCCACTGAGTTCATGCCAGAGAAAGCTCCCCTTACTAGGGTCTCACTTGGAACTGAGTCCATGGGCTACATCTGAGCCAGGGTTTTAGGTCCTCTCCATGAATTGTTTTTTGTTGGTGCATCATTCTCTTCAGGGACCCCATAGCTCAGGGTTTTGTGTTTTGTGTTTGTTTGTTTTTTGGCTCTGTTTGTCTCCTTGTGGAGCTCCTGTCCCCTCCTGTTCTTTCTATCTCCTCTTCTTTCTTAAAATTGCCTGCACTCTGCCCAAAGTTTGGCTATGAGTATCAGCCTCTGCTTTTAGTTTTGTTGTTCTCCCTGTAACGACTACATTTGTAAATGCTCTGTTTAAGTTACCTCAGCATTTTTCTTCCTCATTAAAACACTTTTTTAAGCAATATGTTTTGTCATATCTTTTCACTTCTACCAAGGTATTGAATATAATTTCTAGGTTTCCCTCAGGTCTTATAAGCTATCTGTTCTCAGGTCCTTGGCAACTTTAGCAGTGTCAGGTATGGGTTTGATTGCATGGAGTGGGAGCATGAGTACAATTAAAAACAAAATGTTTTTGGTTACTCCTGTAACTTTTGTCCCACTCTTATACCAATATGTATTTATGAAAGGTTATTATTACAGTTGGGTGATATTGATTATTACTTTTTCCACGGCAATATTCATAAAACTTTAATCCAGCAATATGGCTGCTCTGACAAGATATCCCATCCAAAGACCTTCTATGTCTGTGAGGTCTGTCTGGAATGCAGATAGATAGACCAGTTACTTTCAATCCCTCTGGTTGGAATATAGACACATACCTTTAATCAGTCTGGCAGGAATATAGACACACCCTTAGTACACACCTTTGACCCCAAACAATGACATCTAATTGAGGGGCAGGCAAAGTGACAAATCAGAGAAAGATTTGACAGAAGGAGTCAGAGAAAGGATAAGCCCAACACTCATAAGAGCAGACAGGAAAGAAAAGCTACTGAAGAGCATCACAGAGGGAGAAAAAGAGAGTTGTGGAGACAGTCTAGCAGAGTTCAGGGGTACAGTAGTTTGGTGCAGTTCAGTTGAGTTCATGCAGTTCAGTTTGTGGAGTTCGGGAGCAATTTTTCCAAGCAGAGCAATTGAATGAGAAGTGGAGTAAACCCAGTTTGAATTAGCCAGCTTGGGAAGCAGTTTTGAGCCAGAACCACACAGTTGAATCAGACAGCCAGAGTTCAGAAAGACTGAAAAGAGTAAGTTTATTCTTGGAGGCTGAAAACATTCTAGACGTAGGTTAGCAGATAGAGGTTAGGGGCTATAGCCTTCAAAGTCTGGGCCTGCAAAAGATTAGATTCTAGAGAGGCAAGAAGCTTCCGGGCCTAGGCCTAGAAATTATTTAGATAAGAACACTCTGGACCAAGCCATGTATTTGTAAAGCTTCAGCACCAGCTCAGTTTCTCCATGTTCAATGACATAACTGTATAGTGTCTTCAGAAACAGGGTCTTATCATCAAGCTGTAAAGGGTAATCAATAGCCTTCAATAGCCTATGATATTTTGAGAGGTCTGCATGACTTTTTGCCCATAAAAACAGACCCATTGATCAATGTAATAGAAAAGAACATAACCTCGTATACCTATGAACACCTGATTTTTGACAAAGAAGGCAAAATTATATCTGGACAAAATACAACAATAGTGTTGATCAGCATGTAAAAGAATTTAAAAAGATCCACTCAAAGAAAACTCAATTCCAAATGGATCAAGAACCTCTATGCAAGACCAAATCTGCTGAAAATGATAGTAAATAAAGTAGGGATTCACCTGAATTCATTATCACAAGAAAGGACATTCTGAACAGGGTACCAATAGCATTGGCATTAAAACTAACAACAAGTAATTGGGACCTCATGAAACTACAAAGTTTCTGAACAGGAAAGGGCCACTGAAACTCTCATAACAGTGTCTCCCTATCTACCTGCATATGTCTATCAGCAATCATCTTGTAAATCACCTTTGCTCTCACTAAGGTCAAACAACTAATAAAGTTGACTATGTTATTTCTCCAGATTCATTTGTCTTTCTGCATAACACCTGATTTTTGACATGAGCACATATCTTTTTGTTTCAGCAGCATTAAGCAATTTAAAGTAGAACTGTGCACTAGCATGAACCCAGCTTATTTCTAGGCCATTTTGATTTCTCTTATCCTCAGTGTCCTCTGTTGAGTATTCAGAAAATGCAAAGTAATGGCAATGACATAAGCTAAATATAATTAGAAAAGCAATCTGTTGGAAAAAGAAATGATAATGCTTTTAAAATGAAGTAGTGTACCATGTAGAAAACTTGGGTGCAGTCCATTGTTTTAGAGGATCCATGCCATGGTTCCTCACCATTAGTCCTGATATTGGAAGAAAGTAATTTCAAGTATTTTGACCTCCAAACTAACTGAGCTCTCTACATTTTCAAATAACACTGCTTAGAGAAGTTTCAGGACATAATAATGTGTTCTTTCAAGCAAATTACAAAGCCATTGTTGCATATATTATTTCCTACATGCCTTATTTTTGTTTGTAAATTATATTCTTTGATATTTTGGATGAAGGAAAAATAAGAAAAGTCAGATATCATGAATAAATCAGTAGTGAGTGATGACTGAATTGTGTGCTGTCATCTCTTCTGTCTAGTGTTGACAAGCACAGTTTGAGGCTGCCATGGAGATGAAGCTTGCTATGGAGTCAGCTATCGTAAAGTAGTAAAGGTAGAAGGCTGAGATGGTGGTGAACCCACAGCAGCCGTTCTGACCCCAAGGACCACACAGGACCTGTCTTCAACTGCTGTTCTGGAAGAACTTGGTTGATATGAGGGAACACCAGAGGAAACACTGGAACAGCAAGGCAGGGAATAATGATGCTGCTATTTTCATGAACTCATGAATTCTCTTTGCTGAAAATCAATTGAAATCATGTGCTAGACAATTCACATGGATTGATTCATTTCATCTGTATGACAACTTAGTGAGTTATATCTTATATATTTGTATTATAAACAGATTCTAAAATGAGCATGAATAAACAAAGTCATTTGCAAAATATACAGAAATAAATAGCAGAAGACAGTTTTGATTTGAACCTAACAAATCAAAACCAAAAACAAAAATTTGAGCCATAATTTATATACTTGAAAAGTCAAAATTTCTTAAATGTATACTTCTGCGCTCTGGCACATTTATGAAACTATGTAACACCTACCACATGTAAACTATAGAAAACCTTCATCACCTCCTGAAATTACCACATGCCTCTGTGTTGGCAGCTATCTCCCTTCTTGGCCCTTAGTAACCAGTGATATTTCCCTTTTCCTCACAGTTGTTTTTCTTTTCAAAACTATCATATAATTAGAATCATGTGGCATGTAGTTTTTTTTTTTATTTTAGTGCTGAGTGTTGAACACAGAACCTTATGCACATTAGACATGCGCTTACCACTGAGATTCCTGCTCAGCCCACTTTTAGCCTTTGACTCTGGCTCATACCCTCAAGCACAAGTTCTTCACTGAGATTCATTCATTCTGTAGCAGGATCCAGAAGCTGATCCATTTTTCTTACCATGTACTAGTACATTCTATGACTATGCCATTGAGAGTTTATCCTTTTAGTCATATAAGGACATTTGGATTACTTTTAATATTTTTAGATTCCATAACAAAGTAGTGCTTTATTCAGCTAGAACTGTTTCTTCATTGCGGTTGCCAATGTCCCCAAAACATCTATGTTTTTAGTATTCTCTTATGAATATTCTTTGTTTTTGTAGCGGGAATATTTTTTAACATTTTTATTTTATACTGATCACAGGTTATGTACTTTGTATCCCAGCCATAGCCCCCTCCCACATTCCCTCCCCATCCCTCCCTCATCTCCTCCCTGCCATTTTCCAAGTCCACTGATAGGGGAGGACCTCCTCTCCTTCCATCTGACTCTAGCTTATCAGGTCTCTTAAGGACTGGCTGCAATGTCCTCTTCTATGTCCTAGCAAGGCTATTCCTCTCTTGGGGGACAGAGGAGTCGAAGAGCCAGCCATTGAGTTCATGTGCGAAATAGTCCCTGTTCCCCTTACTAGGGTACCAACATGGATATTGAGCTACCATTTCCTACATTCAAGCAGGGGTTCTAGGTTATATCCTTACATGGTCCTTGGTTGGAGAAACAGTCTCACAAAAAACCCCTGTGCCCTGATATATTCTGTCCTTGCAGAGCTTCTGTCCTCTCCAGGTCCTACTAACTCCCCCTTCTTTCATATGATTCCCTGTACTCGGCCAAATGTTTGGTTATGTGTCTTAATATTTGCTTTGATACACTGCTAGGTAGA
>JAQQSO010006156.1:0-11507 GCA_028658305.1 Pachyuromys duprasi
AAAAGTTCTTTAGACATCTATTAGTTCCATTTGATTTAGGACCTCTGTAAATG
The DNA here is from genome assembly GCA_028658305.1 of Pachyuromys duprasi. Taxonomy (NCBI): domain Eukaryota; kingdom Metazoa; phylum Chordata; class Mammalia; order Rodentia; family Muridae; genus Pachyuromys; species Pachyuromys duprasi. The sequence goes on from JAQQSO010006156.1 coordinate 54, forward strand.
CCTTTATTTCTCTATTTGCCTTCTGTCTAGATGATCTGTCCGTTGGTGAAAGTGGGGTGTTGAAGTCTCCCACTATTATGGTGCTGAAATTGATGTGTGATTTAAGTTTTAATAGTGTTTCATTTATGAATGTAGGTGCTCTTACATTTAGGGCATAGATGTTCAGAATTGTGATGTCCTCTTGGTAGATTTTTCCTTTGATGAGAATGTTGTGTCCCTCCTCATCTTTTCTGATCAATTTTGGTTGAAGGTCTATTTTATTAGATATTAGGATAGCTACCTTAGCTTGTTTTCTGCGTCCATTTGCTTGAAAAACATTTTTCCAGCCCTTTACTCTGAGGTAGTGTTTATCTTTGTTGCAGAGGTGCATGTCTTGGATGCAGCAGAATGTTGGATTCTGTTTCCATACCCATTTTGTTAGTCTGTGTCTTTTTATTGGAGAGCTGAGTCCATTGATGTTGATAGATAATAGTGACCAATGGACATTAGTTCCTTTTATTGTGGAGTTGGTGGTCTTTCTGTGATTCATTCCTTGTTTTCTTTTAATTTTTGTTGGGATATTATGTGTATGCTATGTTTTCTTGGGTATAGTTGTTTTCATTGGATTAGAGTTTTCCTTCTTTTATCTTCTGTAGGGCTGGTTTGCTGTGTAGATATTGCATAAATTTAGTTTGTTATGGAATATTTTGTTTTCTCCATCTATGTTGTTTGAAAGATTTGCTGGGTATAATAGTCTAGGTTGGCACCTGTGGTCTCTTAAAGTCTGCATGACACCTGCCCAGGCCCTTCTGCTTTCATAGTTTCTGAGGAGAAGTCCGGTGTGATTCTGATAGGTCTACCTGTATATGTTACTTGGCCTTTTTCCCTTGCTGCTTTTAATATCTTTTCTTTGTTCTGTAGATTTAGTGTTTTGACTGTGATGTGACGTAATGTGTTTCTTTACTGGTATAGTCTATTTGGTGTTCTGTAGGCCTCTTGTATATTTATGGACATCTCTTTCTTTAAGTTGGGAAAATTTTCTTGAAAATACCTTCTGGACCTTGGAGCCTGGAGGATTCTTTTTCATCAATTTTTAGATTTTGTCTTTTCATGGTGTCCTTGATTTCTTGGATATTTTGTGTTTGGGACTTTTTTGATTTTACTTTTTCTTCGAGAGAAGTATCAATTTCTGTGAGTGTGTCATCAGCACCAGAGATTCTCTCTTCCATCTCTTGTATTCTGTTGGTGATGCTTACCTTTGTGGTTCCTGATCTTTTCCCTAGGTTCTCCAGCTCCAGGGTTTTCTCAGTTTGTGTTTTCTTTATAGATTCTAATTCTGTTTTCATGCTTTGCACCATTTCCTTCATCTGTTTGAATGTGGATTCCTGTCTCTCTACGATGGTCTCTATTTTTTGTTCATTTCCTCTCTATATGCCACTAACTGTATCTTCACTTGTGCCTCTATTTGTTTGGCTATATTTGCCTATGTTTCTCTGAGAGTTTTGTATATTTCCTCCTTCTTTGCCTCCACCTGATTGACCAAATCTTTAATAGGCTTGTTCATTTCCTCTTTAACTGTCTGTATTTGTATGGCTATTGCTCTGAGAGATTTGTTTGTTTCCTCTTTATAAGCCTCAAATAATTGGGTAAGCATAGCTTTAAAGTCATTTTCCTGTACTTCTGATGAATTGTCATATCCATCCGTTTTGGGGGTTTCTGGTGAAGCCATGATGTCCTGATTTATGTTGGATGTGTTCTTTCACCTACTCCTTGCCATTGGCTTATCTGTAAGCTTCCATATTTGTTCCTAGATTCCGCAGTTCAGACTGGTACTGTCTCTCTGCAGCATCTGGAGAGTTCTTCAGGAAGCTGAGAGAGGTCCCATGGTCTCAGCATGTGCGTTGGTGCTTTAGCTGTACCTGTGGGAGGAAAGTCCGCTGGTGCAGAAGGGCAAATGTGTATGTGTGTGTGTGTTGTAATGTGGTGGAAGTATGACTCGAGGGACAGAGTGATAGAGAATGTTCAACCCTTGAGTGTGTGGAAGGGAATCTGCCTTGCAGGCTTCTAGGGGGTTACTTGTGCATGCACTGTAGATATAGCAGGTGCTGGTGATAGTCGTGGCGCAATTTCAGGAGTTATCTGCCTTAACTCCACTGTTGGACCCGTGGAGTAGGGGCTTTGGTGTCCCAAGAGTCCCTCTGTTTCCCACAGTGGGTGTGTGGGTAGGAGGGGTCTGATGCCTGGCATCTAGTTTAGATGGACCCTGGATCTGAGGCTCTGCAGGCACTTAAGGGCACACTCACTCTCTAGCAGGTCACATCAGCAAGTATTGAGGTATCTGGGCTCTGCTCTCTGGTTTGGCCCTGCTTAGGCATATGCAGAAGGACTGACTTGCTCCACCAGCTCAGTGCTGCTGCAGCCACCAGGTTAGGAAGTCCAGCTGCAGCTGGAAACTGGGATGCTGGTCCAGATGTCTTCTGGGAAGTCTTGGGGGCTCTCCACTGAGCTCTCCAGACCTGGGAGACCCGGCGCCTGGTGTGCCTAGCTTGTTTGGTGGGTCTGCTGGGCTTTGGTGGCTATACGGGGTATTATCTGTCAAAGAGGGTTTGGGCCGGTCATTCAGTCAGTGGCTAGGAGACTCTGCAGATTCGGTATGGCTGCTCACAGATCTGGGACCCTGGGAGGATGGAGCCAGGGTTCTGGGACTCCAAGGTAGGTAAGGCTGGCAGCTGTGGCTGAGGGGCCAGTAGCTCTGCCTCAGCCACAGCAGTCCCTAGGCAGTGAGCTCTGAGCTTAGAATCTCAGTGAGCCGGCTATGCTGAGGAGGAGGGACACCCAAAAAAGGGGAGTGCAGGAAGATCGAAGGAATGTTTCTCTCCCCAAGCAAGTCCACGGGTGACCTGAGACCAAGGTTCTCACCTCATGCGATGTTCCCTCTCGTTTAGAAAGCCTCACCATTGTTTCCCTGGCTTCAGTAGTCCTTCCACTCACCAACTCGGGCGGTTCAGCTCCTCTGCATCTCCTAAACTGTGCACACGCGTCAGCATCTTGGCTCTACCTCTCACATTCTTATCTTCTTGTTAGACATTTAGAACGCTACTTGTTCTTATTAAGAAAATGAAGACAGACTTTCTTGGCTGTTTCTCTTACTATTTTTAGATTGTCCCTTATAATAGATTCCTAAACATGTAATTACTAACCTAAAAGCATTAAAAGATTGGGCTCTCTTAGAAACACTTACTATAATTATGAGTTAGGGCAATGCATTAATTAAGTACATAAGTTTACTGGACCCACTATGTCCTCAGCCTCTTTTTATTTTTATTATTTTTAATTTATTTTTATTTTCTTATTTTATTTTTATTAATTACAGTTTATTCACTTTTTAACCCAGCTTTAGTATCCTCCCCTATCTACCCCCAATCCCATTCTCCTTCCCACTTCTTCTCCTATGCCCCTCCACCAGTCCAATGATAGGGTAGGTCTTCCTCCCCTTTCATCTGACCCTAGCCTATCGGGTTTTATTAAGACTGGCTGCATTGTCTTCCTCTGTGGACTAATAAGGCTGCTATACCCTCAGGGGGAGGTGATCAAAGAGCTAGCCCATGAATTCATGTCAGAGACAGTCCCTGTTCCTATTACTGGAGAACCCTCTTGGACTCATCCTCTTTTTAAATCTACTCCATTTATAGTCATACTTTTGCTTCTTTTTCTCTTTTCATTCTCATTCCTACCAATTGGAAACAAGTGAGAACAACAGGTTTTAATTTGGTGTACACTTGTATTTGTCTGTTGTCTAAGGTATAATGAAATAATTTGGTGGTGATGTTTATGACTTAAATTCATGACTTGTATGGTATTGATGGCTACTTCTGTGCTACAATGCAATTATCCCCTCCAAATACATATTGAATTTTAATTATAACTGATGGTGTTAAGAAAATGGACCTTTTAGATTTTCAGGCCAGGTGTTGGCATGCCTTTAATCCCAGCACTAGGAAGGCAGAGGTTGAAGGATCTCTGTAAGTTCAAGGGCAGCCAAAGCTACACAGAGAAAACTTGATTCAAAAAACTAAAGAAAAAGATATTGAAAGAAAAGCAAAATGAAGGAAGAAAGAAACACACACACACACACACACACACACACACACAGAGAGAGAGAGAGAGAGAGAGAGAGAGAGAGAGAGAGAGAGAGAGAGACTGGATCTTCAGGAGACTTTAAGAAGAGGTTATTGCCTACATTGCAAAAGAGGGTGGATAAAAGACATTAAGGTCAGCCTCATTATCTGTCTTCCAGCCTGCGTGTTCCTTACACCATGCACAGGGTGATGTAGCTCACAGGGTGGGATTGGATGTACTACTTGTTGACTTCCAGCTTCTAGAACCATGAACAAATGAATATCGCTCACTGGAAATTTGCACCATTTCTAGTATTCTATAGCAAAACAACCACCACCACAACAAAAATAGAATAAACAAAATAAGCTAGCATTTCAAGACTTCTGGCAAGAAGAGTTGCACCATAGTGGCTTGGAGACTGCCACTAATTTTTTACACTGTACTGCTTTTAATAATAAGTTTGCTTTATTATTAGTTTTTCAGTTTTGTAGAGTTTCCACTTTGGGCTAACTTGTCATGTAGTGAAGATCAGAGAAAACTATCCAAATTCACTTTCATCCACATTTTGTGTGGTCTACGAGCCGAGATAGGTCCTAATTTACTTTTGTCCATTGTGTCCTAAGGTATAACATCTCTTTCTCCTTTTTGGAAGTTTGGCCCAAAATCATAGTCCTGAAGATCAACCAAAGCTAACTGTCAGTCAGGGTTGAAAATATGTCTGTCCACTGCTGCTCTGCATCTGTTCTTGGAAACAAGCTGCCTTCGGACTCACGCTAGAATCCTACCACCCCAGTTTTTCTCTACTTCTTCAATCTCAACTAACCTTAAACATGTTATTTCCAAGCTCAACCTTCTTGGGCCTTAACCTACTCCCATCGTGCTTCTTAGAGAACACTATGAAGCCATCTAAACTCTCTTCCAGAAAAGACACAGCATTTATCAGAAGATGGCAAGTCTTCTGTTGAAAATCTCTGAGATCAGCCAGTCTGCAGTCTACTCCAGCCCAGGGAAATGAGCCATGTCCAATCCAGAGCAACAAAACCTCCCAAGTGACCCCTAGAATTATGAACTAAACAAATTATCATTATTTGTGCCACCAGGTCTTAGTGGTGGTTTGTTATGAAGGTGTACTATGATAGCAGATAATTGATGAACATTCTCTATAACCTTGTAGTCTATGACCCAGATAGAACAATAGTTCAATTGAATTAAGGAGCAGAACTCCCCACCCTAGGGAATATTCACTACATTTTTTTTTTCTCTTGAGAGGAATGATACAATATTTCACAGGAATCTCACAGAACAACGTCAAATATTTGTATAGTTCCTGCTGTAAAAGGGTTCTTTTTTTTCACCTAAGACAGTGAAGCCATACTACTCAGGAATTCTGGTATGCACAGAAGTGAAGTTCAGGATGGAACCCATTTACAGTCATGTGTTAATGGGCAATGCTGAGATCTATAAGGTTTGTTGTTTTGTGGAAATGTATATCAAAGTTTGGCTGGAAGAATAAATTTCTCTGATCTTGTGTGGATCTAGACACTGTAATTTCTCAAGCGTTATTGTCACATGGAGATGAAGCTCTGACAATAATTTCATGCAATAAGCACAGAATTCATTTGCTGCCTATTTCCTATTGATATTTTTGCTAGCATTGTTAATTTGTCCTTTCAGGATTTTTGTTATTTCAAAATTGTGTGTGTGTGTTTGCAAGAGCTGGAGTTACAAGTGGGTCCTTTACAAGAGCAATATGCTCTCCTTAACTGCTCCATCCCTCCAGTTCCCGAAGATTTATTTTTATATTTATGTGCGTTGTGTGAGTATACGCACATCCTGATGTGCATACCTGTTCTTCCTGTTCATTTGTGTGGAGGCCAAAAGAGGGAATCAGGTGTCTTATCTCATTGTTTCTACCTATTTCTATCCACGCAGGGTCTCCGTTAATTAGGTTGGAAGCCAGAAAACTTCAGTGAACTCACTGTCTTACCCCACTCAGAGCTTGGGTTATGATCATTTGTAGGTGTACCCAGTTTGTAATTTGGATTCTGGGATTTGAACTTTGATCTTCACAATTGCAGAAAAGGTGTCTTAACTGCTGAATGTCAAGCCTCAATTTGTCTCTGTTTGTTTGTTGTTTGAGACACAGTTTTTCTGTATATCCCTTGTTCTGTAACTCATTTTGCAGACCAGAACGGCCTCAAACTCACAGAGATTCACCTGCTTCTGCACTGAGATTAAAGGTGTGTGATTTGTCTTATTTTTAAGACAGTGTCTCACTATGTAGCCCAAGCTGGCTTCAAACTCTCAATCTTTCTGCCTCAGATTCCTGAATTCTGGAATTAGAAGCCTGAGTCCTCATGGTAGGTTCCTTCTTGACACAGTTAATTAGCACTATCAAATGTAACAGCCACATGTGCCCTAAGCCCTAAACATGCTTAAATTTAAATTAACTAAAGGCAAATGAAACTAATTTTTTGCTCCTCCATCTCACAAGCCGTAGTTATGTGTAAATAGCCACATGTGAATAGAAGCTACCTTAGTGAACACCAAAGAGAGAGAAGATTTCGACTGCTGTATAAAGCTCCACTTCTCAGCACTGTTCTATACTGTATTCTAGTCTACTGACATTGATAAATGCAAATTTAATTTTCTTAAATTAAGTTGTAAAACCCTTACATGTAGTAGGTATTTAATAAACATTTATTAATTGAAAGAAATATATTTTATATAGAAATAGTAGTCTTCAGCTTTTTTTCATTTTTATTTTATATTAATCACAGGTTATGTACTTTGTATCCCAGCTGTAGTCAGCTTTTCTTTTAAAGACAAGAAACACATTTCCATAACTTAAGAAAATGTAAGTTAAATGATTATTTAGTTAAGAATAGTCTAAGCATTCAGAGATTCAAGACTTGTCTTTGTGGATGTTATAGATTAAGGAAGAAAGCATTTCTTATAACAGTGAAAGGTAATACAGTATTACGTGCCAAGTAAAAAGATTCAGGAATTGTTCTAATTGAGAGACACGGGCACTAATTCTATTGTTTCTGTTTACTACAGAAAAATAGAGAAGTACTGCCACTGGTCATTCTAAACATCTTGGGTATGTAAATTAGGAAGTGCTGAGACCATTTACAGGACTTCTGGAGTTATTGCCCTCCATGAGTCTATTTTAGAAAAAGAAAAGTCAAATGTATGCATGTAGACAGGGTCGTTATGTAGTACCTACTCATCTTCTTGCCCTCAAACAGGTTGTATTTCTTAGTCTCCCTGTAAGCCATGCTGCATATGTTTTGAAAGCCTAGACTGAAAATAAGTCTACATAGTGCAGTTTCACAAAGAACTTTGCTAAATATTATGTAGTTAGACCTGCCTTACTCTTTACATATATCGCTGTTATAAAATGTTATTGCAACAAATATAAGCATTTATTAAAAACAGACCATGCCATGTAATAAATATAGTCCTTAGCCTGTCTTGTAAAAACATTGTATTGGGTTATTTATCTGTTTCACTCTGATTTATCCCAACAATACACATGCTTACAGGTTATGCCTCATAGACCATACCCTTTTGTCTCCAATTGCTTTTATGTACAAATTCTATACATGCAAGTGATATGAATAATTAATTTTTACGGTGTTCTAATTATCTGCTAGCCTAAACCCAGAAAACCCGCACCTTTGTTAGGCAATAAAAAATGAGGCCATTAATAGAGTACAGTCCGTCATTGTGAGCAAATCCTTATGCTATATCAGCTTGGTATCAACAATTGACTTGGAGTGGCACTATGACAGGTCAGAGACAATTTATTTGCTTCTGCCTCATAGACCATACTGGAAAATGACAGGAGACAGCAATGTCCCTATGCAATAATGATAATTCCCATAATAGCTAAAGTGATATGGAATGTGAGGTAATTCCTAGGGTCCACCAAGCCCTACAGGAAAGACATGTTACCCTTCCTACTGTCTTGAGTGAGCAGGGCTTGAGCAGCAGCCTTCCAGCTGCAAGCCACCATCTCATTGACACATGAGTTCTTGGCACCTGTGCCCATAAACATCATGTTGGTTGTGTGGCCTAAGATCATGCCACCCACACCTCTCCTGACCCATATATTAGAGCAGTCACAGAGGAAAGGACAAAATAAATGTCGCATATATGTGCCTGCGGTTACCATCACCTACACATGCAAAAATACCTCTCCTCTCTAGCTCAAATACTGGATGTCTTATTGCTCTGTGTGCTTGTCATCTACTTCATTAGCTCTTTCTGTGGAGACCAGTCTTCCTAACATACATGAGCATAAATTTATGGTAGGAGGGGAATATATGCATTCATTTTATTTAAGCTAAGCTTTTATTTTTCCCCTTTTAGAACCTGTTCCCTTAACAGCTTGTTATTTTATCAACAGTTACCTGTGCAGATTTTTTTGAAGTTGGGGTTTTCTAGGAGATGTCCAGGTAGGCGACACTGAAAGCGATGTTGCCAGAATTCAGGGAACCAAGGATTTCTTGTGTTGGTGTCCAGCCTCAGCTTTAGGAAGTAGTCATCAAATGACCTAACCTCTGGAGACTGGAGCTTTATCGTGATTCCTCCGTTGGCTTCCACCTCATAGCCTTCAATAACTTCATCTCTGTCTGCCCAGCCATCACTAAAACAATACAGGGATCGGGGTAAAGAGAGAAGAAGACAATGTCTCACAAATGAGTTTAAAAAATATCAACAAGCAAAGCTACCCAGAGAAGTTAAAGTCTAATTTAAGGCACTGTAACTGCCTGTTAGTGGGGTTCCCCTTTATGAGGAAGAAGAAAGCTGTGGAAAGAAAACCTCCTGCTTGTGTATCTACATAGGAAAAAGGATGATAACAGTGATGATATCAGCGGCTACAGATAAAGTTCACTGAGCCTGTTAGAAGATTTTGTTAATCGCTTTCATGAACAGGTGAAATACTTTTCAGAAATTACACAAAGTTTTGTTGGGTCCAGACAATCTGGTTCCCATCTCTAGTTCTAATGCTAAATAATAAAAACACCTCATAATTACTGTCCACACCAGATACAATAAAGCCCAAGTGTTCTGGTTCTTCATAAGAAGTACGCAGTGCATGAGGAGAACCCTGCAGGTGGTCTTCACAGTGAAACAAACCGTGAAGAGGTGAGAATGAAAAATCAGAAAGATTTTGTCAGAACTGTCTCAAAACTTCAGGGAATCTGATGCTCGGTGACCTTAGCTAGTATCTATAGTTTTGGATACTATCATCATTATTATCATCACTTTCCCTATGATAATACACAAGCTGGCAGTTTATTCCCAACAAATTTAAACACATTATAATTTGGGGGAAAATCCCTGTAACACAATCTCTGGCACACAAGAAAGCATAATTCCATCAAAACTTGACTCAAGGTACATGCTATTTACTCCAAGAAGATGGGTTCTGGACGTAAGAAACCTAAAATGGCTTAAGGAAGGGTCCAGCTTGGTGTCAGTCAAAGAGACAACATAGAGGTCATTGAGCTATTCGCCACCTCTGGTCCTAGTTGTGGAAGCTTGGAGGAGCCTCTGGCTATTCACATAATGTAAGGGTCATTTCGACTATTAAGTATCTCTAGTCTTGGATATAGGAGCTTGAGGGAACCCCTGGCTCTAAGGATCATTCTGATAAGTAGCCACCTCCAGTTCCAGTTGTAGGAGATTGATATGGCCTGGCTTAACAAATAAAACAGATCACTAAGCTATTAATCACTTCTAATTCCCAACTTTCCGGATGGAAGAACAAGTTGTACATCTTTGTCATTTGAAAAATAATCCTGCAGGCTTAACAACCCTGGTCTCCCTGGAGATCTGTAGGTGCAATCTTTGTGCTGTGTTCCCAACAAATGCAATTTCAATATTACAGTCAAAATATTACAAGAGTCTGTATGTTGTGAAGTAACAGATTAATTTAGCAGTGTTTGCTCCTGGGAAATTATTCTCATTTGGCTTCCACAGAAGTGCCCAGAATATTTTCTCAGTGCTTTCCCCAAATAATAACATTTATGGAAAACCATCTCACGAGAAGATCCAAGATGGCTGCCCCAGGAGGACATTGTGTCTGAGGAGCAGGACAGTAGTGTAGGCACAGCGACCGGGAGACTGAGATCTCGGACCTAAAACACCATCTTTTGCAACTGCCAGGTGAGCGGAATTTCTACGGTGGGGAAATCAAGTGGAAAAGTCCAAGGGACACCCAGCTATTCCCAGGAAAAACTCCAGAGGGTGACAGGCTGCACACAGCCGGGCTGGGCGCCTAAGCTGCCACTTCGGTCTGGGTCACACAGTACCCCGGACTGAGTTTCACCCAGATACTGTGGACTGCACTGGGCGGGTGCACAACCCTCTGCGCCAACAGCTGCCATTTCAGTCTGGGTCACATAGTACCCAGGACAGACTGAGTTTCACCCAGATACTGCAGGCTACACCGGTCAGACCCACACCCCTAGGTGCACCCAGCCACCACCCCGGATTGGGACTCATAGTATCAGGTCCAGACTGAGGTGCCCCCAAATACCATCTCAGACCATGGTGCACAGCTCCTGACCCAGAAGGAGGCGCCAGGATTCCAGTCCAAAAGAAAGCCCTTAGCAGCAAGCCCAGGTCAGAGCTCGGAGCCTCTTGACCAGAGCAGTACCCACAGTGGACATATAAAAGGGGGACACACAGCCTTTGGCACAGAGTGAGGAGCCAAACCTCCAGACGAGAGGGGAGACCAGCCTGTGGTGCTCACAGCCTCTAGCACAGAGCATGAAGCCAGGCACACAGATCCCACAACAGAGTTCAACTGAGGCAACAACACATACTATCAAACCACTAGAACTCCCTGATCTTCTTGAAGAATACTCCTGACACAAGAGATTGACAGTTCCAGTCTTAAGTTCAGCCTTAAAGCACAAACAGCTCCTTGATTATATATAAACAAATGCCCAGAAATCGGCATAAGAGCTCACCCAACAATAATCAGGACACCATGGCCCCACCAGAAACACCCAAAAGCAATAGAGATTTTAATTCAGCGGAGACACAGGAAAATTATATTAAAACTATGATTATGCAGATATTAGAGGAACAAAAGGAGGCACAAAAAGAGGAAATGAACAAGGCCCTCAAAGAAATTAAGAAGGATTTAACTGCCCACTTACAGGGAACAATTAAAGATAGACAGAGAGGAAACAACCAAAATAGGAGACACAGTCAATCAGATGAAGGAAATGATACAAAGCATGAAAACAGAATTAGAATCTATAAAGAAGACACAAATGGAGAAGATCCTGGAACTGGAGAAGTTAGAGAAAAGATCAGAAACCACAAAGGTAA
>JAQQSO010006157.1:0-11506 GCA_028658305.1 Pachyuromys duprasi
TATGTGTGTGTATGTGTGTGTGTGGTGTGTGTGTGTGTGTGTGTGTGTGTGTGTGTGTGTGTGTGTGAGCTGCGCAGGACAGACAGCCTGACTGGAGGTGTTAAGAAACTGTTGGCCCCATTCGTGACTTCCTTTTCCCTGCTTTCAAAGGGGGCATGGCTTTATCACTCTAAGTCAGAAAATCACGAACAAAGGTCGCCACAAGGCTGCAAAAAGAATGCTGTAGTTATTGCTGTATCTTGATGTGGCCTCTCCCAAGACCACATTCTCCTGATTCCTGATGGGAGTGACTGAGGTCAACAGCTACTATGACACAGGCAGGGTGGGTCTCAAGTCCTTATTTTCCTACAAAATAGCACTTGTGGCTCTGAAAGGCATTGTCCAAATTTATTTTTTAATGTGTTTTTCATGCTTTGCTTGTTATGTAAAATTTAAAATTAAACATTACCTATAGAAATACAAAAGTCTAAGCCTTTAAGCTTAATCACTACAGAAGGGTCAGGCATACGCTGTTGAGAAGTCTGTCTGAGTAGGAAGGCAGTGTTCCTCACAGTGAGGGCCTGTCCTTCGCCGAATGTGTGTGTCCCCCATCCTCAATGACAGACCTTGTCACGGTTGCCGGCTCCCTGCCTCCTCCTGCATGCTCTGGGCTTGACCTTCCTTTCTAAAACTTTTCCCCCTATCTGCAAATACAAACAGAAAGAGCCACTTATCTGTGTTACCCAACCAAGGTAAATAGCTGCTGCTGGTCCTGCCCACACCCCCAAGGTCGAGCTGCTGAGCCAAAGCTAGAACACAGGGGATAGATTTTCCCCTCCGGTTTCCTCCTGGCAAGACTCCTGCATTCAAGAGCTTCCTAATCACCGCCATAGAAACCCAAGTCTAGAGGAATCTTTGAGCACTTATGAGGTCTAGTATCAGATTCTGCCAACCCTCAGTCCTTTTCAAAAGAAACCACACAACTGCCATGCTCCATACAGTCCCATGGCACATCTTTTTCAAACAGGAAGTCTGCTGGAAGTCCAGGCAAATTTTACTTCAGATTTCAGGGTGGGCCTCCTCCCCTATACTGTGGATTCAGGTCAACAGACTGGCTTCTGAAGGGCGTGCCCACACCTGGGGTGTGGGGGTGTTGGAGGTGTGTGGGGAGTGGTTGTTGGTCCCCATTCACACCGTAGTTGAAGGCATTGTCCTTCCAGCTTTTTCTGGGTCCACTCAACTGTGTGACCTTGTGCAAATCCCTTAACCTCCCCCTAAGCCTTGGTTTACCCACTGGTAAAATAAGGGCTCGAACTACCTGGCTCTTAGGCCTTATTATAGGACGAATGTGTCCTTTGAAGTCTCTATTCCCAGTGTGACTGTATCAAAGATGAGACCTTAGGGGAGATTAAGGTCGAAAGAAGTCCTAAATAGGGGAACATAACTGGATAAAGCTGGTGTCCTTGCAGAAAGAGGATGGGGGGCTGGAGAGATGGCTCAGTCAGTAAAGTGCCTGTTGTGCAAGCATGAGGACCTGAGTTCAAATCCCCAGCATCCAAATAAAGAGGGGGAGAAGACAGCAGGATCCCTGGAGGGCACTGGCTAACTGGCTAACTATTTCGCCATTTGGTGAGTTCAGGCTCCTTGAGAGATGGTGTCTCTAAAAACAAGGTGTATGCAAATAACACAATTAAACTAAATTAAAACAAAGAGAAAGATTCACCAGAGGCTGAGTAAGCCCTGAAGAAAGACCCATGAGGATTCAGCAAGGGGCCAACCATCTGCAGGGCAGCTAGAGCCCAGCCCCACAGGCACCTTGATCCTGGACTACAGACAGCTTTCAGAGTTGTGAGAAAATATCTTGTAGCAAAAGCCACGCCAGCGTGTGGTCCCTTGTCAGATAGGCCTTGCAGAATAACCAGCACATTCCCATCATTCTCTGGTCAGTGTGTTTGCGACCCATCCCTGCCTTTGAGGGTAGCAATGGCTTGAGCCCTGTGAGGAAAGAAGCACACACTCTCCCACCTGGCTTCCTCTTAGCGGACAGTCTTAGTCAGCTGAGGCCCTTGATTCTGCTGGCAACTCTGTCAACGAGTTTCCGCTTCTCTAGGTCATTTACTATTCTTCACCAGTCCCGTACATTACTTCAATCCATTCTTCCACAAACAGTTCTCTGACTCAAGCTGTGTGTGTGTGTGTGTGTGCATGTATGCATGAGTGTGCAAGGAGGCCAGAGGAAGTCTTTTGGTGTCTCCCTCAGTCATTCTCCACATTATGTTTTGAGGCAGAGTCTTTCTCTGAGCCTGAAGTTCACAGATTGGCTTAGCCAGGCTAGCCAGTGAGCTCTGGGGATCTGCCTGTCTCTGTTTTCCCCTGCCCCCCCAATACCTCTAGTGCTAAGAGTTTGGAAATGCCGTTTGTGTGGGATCTGAACTCAGGTCCACATGCTTGGGCAGCAGGCACTCTCCAGCTCAGCATCTTCCCAGCCCTGTTCTTCCCCTACTCTTTTTGAGACAGTTTTGCTATGGGATCCAGGCTAATCTCAGACTTCTGGGCTTACGCCATCCTCTTGTCTCAGCTCCCTCATAGCTAGGACTGCTATGCACCACTATGCCTGGTTTTATATAGTTTTGCTATTGCTGCAACAGAATACCTGAAACTGGGTAGTTTATATGGAAAATATATTTAGGATCATAGTTCTGGAGTCTAGGAAGTCCACTAGCATGGCATAAACCAAAACGAAAATGTCACTCTCTGGGTTTTTACTCCAATAGACATCTCTGCTGCAAGCTTTAGCTGGGTCACCTCTGGCAAGCCACCAAGTTTAAGGCTTACTTTCCTCATCTTAAAGGTAGGGACAATAGCCATCCTGTCACAGAGAGTAGCCACGGGATGATTTGTGTTAGGCAATTTGCACAGAGCCAGGGATGTGGAAATGCCCCAGATCCCAGGTTATTATCACTGCCTCTGATGGTGGACAACTCATCTTCACTAATTTCCTGGCTAGTTTTATGTCAACTTGACACAAAGAAGAGTCATCAAAGAGGGAGGAGCCTCAACTGAGAAAATGCTTCTGTAAGATCTGGCTGTAGGACATTTTCTTAATTAGTGATTGATTTGGGATGGTACTATCCCTGGGCTGGTTGCTCTGGATTCTTTAAGAAAGCAGGCTGAGCAAGCCATGGGGAGCAAGCCAGTAAGCAGCATTCCTCCATGGCCTCTGCATCAGCTCCTGCTTCCAGGCTCCTGCTCTTCTGGAGTTCCTGTCTTGACTTCCTTCAGTGATGATAAGTGATATGGAAATTTGTAGGCAAGTGAAATGAACCCTTGCCTCCCAACCTTGTTTCTGGTCAGGGTGCTTTATCACAACAATAATAATCCTGAAACAACCGATTCCACCCTTTCCTCTTGGAGACAATCCTCTGAGAAAAGTGGACAGGGCACCTGCTTAAGCTGGCTCACCAATCCTTTGGTAAGCTGCCATCATGCCAGCATCAGATGGACCAGTTTTGTTATTTGCAAACAGTCACCTGACTAGTGTACTGCTCCGGCCCCTACAGCTGGTTTTCTCCATCTGTGTCAACTCTAAGCTCCTGAAAGCACTTTTTATTCCCCAGTGTCTGCCTCTTCTTCTGGCATTTGCTCAAGGTGTTTCAGCTGGACTCTCTGTCACCCAAATACATCTCA
Source organism: Pachyuromys duprasi (assembly GCA_028658305.1). NCBI lineage: Eukaryota > Metazoa > Chordata > Mammalia > Rodentia > Muridae > Pachyuromys > Pachyuromys duprasi. The sequence continues at coordinate 3,667 of JAQQSO010006157.1, forward strand.
CTGTTCTTTGTTCCCAAGACAGGCTTCCTCCTTCAAAAGACTTCTTTCCTACCCCCTTAAATGTGCTGTTTTCTTTCTTGGAGTATCCATAGCTCTTAGCTTATGCCTCCTTTGTGTCAGCATTCACAATACTGCATAGTGGGTGTCTGAGCCAACAACCCTGCTCATATAATGTGGCTCACTGATCCAGGCCTGGCATACCTTAGGGAAAAGCCTGGGTCCTCTTCATCTTTCCTCAGGAACATGCTAACAGTGGGTAGGGATGGCATGTAGACGGATAGGTGGGTGGGTGAATGACATTTCTGAGTTGTCCTTGCTGTAGTCTGTTCTTTGAGTGGTTTCCAGGCTAATCTTCCTATGTTGGCTCACTTCATGACCCAAATACCTTCAGAACTTGAGTTGCTTGCCAAATACAGTTCAGACTCCTCAGCTTGGATCTGATCTCCACCCCTTTCTCACCTCTTCTTGCTCATTATTCCCCAGCCAGTATATATCAGATGTTCTCTACCAAGCAGCTCTTCACACCGTGACCATAGGATCTGCACCATCTTCTTTGCTTATCAGAAATGCTGAACCAAACCCTATCCCAGGCCAACCGACGTACACTGCCTTCTCAAAAGATCTCAAGTGAGTCATGTTCGCATCCCCAAACTCTTGCCATTTGTCTGTCAAAGTCTCATAAAGGGGGCTAGGGAGGCAACTCAGTTGATAAAGTGTTTGCTTTCATTGGATCCCCAGCACCCAGCCTGGCAGTGTGCTGCTGTAATCTCAGCCCTGGGAAGTAGAGACAGGGGAATTTGGAGTTTCCTGGTTCATCAAGCTGATCAGCAAGCTCCAGGTTTATTGAGTGTTCTCATCTCAAAAAAATAAGATAGAAAGTAACTGAGCACACCTAATGTCAACCTCTGGATTCCACACTGTCAGACAATGCACATACCAGCATGCACACCACACACACACACACACACACACACACACACACACACACATACACATACTTCATATCAGTTTTGGATTTTTTTAAGCTGAAAATTTCATCCATGCATCCATGCATCTAATGCATTTTGATGAAATGCATCCCCCATTTCCTCCCCTCCGATTGCTCTCCTATCCCCACCATCACTTTTCCCTGCCACCGTTATGTGCTCTAGTATTATTATTTTTAATCCACTGAGTGCACTCAGTGCTGCCTGCACATTCAAAGGTGTAGGAATCTGTTTACTTGAGAACAGATCGCCTTTCAAGGGCTACATCCTTCAAGAAAACTTATTCTGGGGAGTTGTTTGTTGTTTATCAGACGCTCACTATATAATCCAGGATGGCCTCAAACTCCTGATCTTGCCTCAGGTTCTTAAGTGTTAGAGGGATTAGAAGCAAAAAAAAAAAAAAAAAATCTCATGTATCGTTTAGAGCAGAGCTTGACTATAGCCCCTGTGTGTAATCTAACCCAACAGCCACCCACGCCTAGACATGCTGTTGGTTTCTTGAGTGTTCACAGCAATGCCTCATTGCCCATGATGTTTCCTTGAGATCCAGTCTTCTGTTGGAGGTGATAAATGTCTGGTGAATAGGTTCTGTTAGTCTTTTTTGAGCCTTTCAGTGCCTCACCAGAGACCTTGACATGCCCATGCTATTCAAGTGCATGAAACAAATGAGTGGGTTAACAAGGAAGGAACACATGGCAGTCAGGTTAGTGCAGGAAGAAGGCCTGCAAGTCCTCAAAGGAGGCAGCATCTGCCTCAGAAAATGCTTCACAGGCTTGGTCTTGGATTCCTCTTCAACAGTGGGAAGCCCTTTTGTCTAGTCTCCAGCTGGCTCCGGGCCAGAGTGAAGTGTGGAGATGCAGCCTATGTTGGCAGCTGCTCTGGAGGGCTCTGTGGCTGTCCCTCCTGAAGGTCTGACGATGAGAGAACAGACCTTCTCCATCAGAAGACACAAGAAAACCATGGCAAGTCAGCAACACCAAGCCCACCTTCTTCTGTGGTCTACTGGAACAGATGAACTTCCTGCCCTCTGTGGGCCCATCTTCCCAACTCCTGCTAAAATCCCAGCCAGGCATTTAAAAGGCCTAAACAACTTGTCTTAAAGTCTATGGGGCAAGAACTAGATTAGCTGACACAATCTTGAAAAAGAACAAAGTGGGAAGAGTCACTCCACCCAAAGGCTTGCTGTTTAGCTACACTTATCAAGGCTATACAGTGTTTGTGGAAGGAGGCTCAGGAATCAAAAGAACAGAATAATAAACCCATACAGCTATGTTCAACTGACTGACAAAGGTGCAAAAGCTGAACAGCTCTTCGGATGATACTGGATGATGCTGGAATTAGATATTCTTGGGCTTAAAAGAACTCTAAACCTAGGATGTAGCTGCTTCATATAGAAACTGCCTAGCATGCTCTGGTTTTGATCCTTAGAGCAAGGGAGGTATGGAGCGGTCACACAGAGACCTAAATCTCACAACTCAAACAAAGAAAAGACTAAACTTGCCTGATCACTTAGATACAGAATGCAAAATATAAAACTTAGAGGAGAAGAAGCAGAGCCTGTGAGACAAAGCTGGGTAGAGGTGGAGTTCTTACACAATATCAAACTCAGTGAGAGAATAAAAACACTGTGTCACTGGGCAGCAGGCAACAAGGGTTGCCATCTGAGTCTCAGGTGTCTGGGAGGGTCAACAGCAGGCTGTGGCTGGGAGCCTTGCTTGATCCAGCTGTATAACATGCTCTGATACTGTCACCGTCCACCACTTGGCTTATGTCTCATGAGCCTCCCTCAGAAACCATGCAAAACACACACCGAGCAAACAAATACTAGTCAAATCAAATAAAAGGCAAATCCAGGTCGGGCAGCACAGACAGAAGAACCAACTTACTGTCCTCCTCCTTTCTCACGAAGCTTCTGTCCCTAGAGAGATATTCTTGTCGTTCCCTCAAGTCCCACGCCTAGAACCAGGGGTCCCAAGAGGGCAGGCAGAGCCCAGGCTCTCTTACCGCTCAACAGCAGTTCTGAGAGAGGCCTCAGCCCACACCACAGTGCCCCACAGGCCTCTCCCGAGCAGTGCAGTGTAGTCGCGGCTACCTGGAAGACGTGGCCTGCCAGCTTGCAGGTTTGGATGGCTCTAAAACCCAGGTCTATTTGGTAATGGCCATTTTCACTGAAAACATCTAAAACCACTAAGCATGGTACCGGGCTCCACAAACTGTATGAACAGCAGTGTGAAGCTCTTAGCTTTCAGTGAGTGACACAATTGGGAACTTCATTCACAGTTTCCCCGGACCTACCTTTCAAGCTCAGTTCAGGAACCCTGAGAACCTTCACTTGACTCTCCTATGACCAGGACCGGTGAGAACTACTCAGACTCTCAGAGATATCCTGACCCTGCTTTCCCCCACCCCTTGTCTAGATTCTCTCTGTATTCTCACCTGTTTCCTAATCCCATTTATAGTCTGAGGAGGGCTTTAAATCAGTACCCCTAGCTCAGAAGTCTGGCTTGGAAGGTCCCACTCTCAATTCTTTTCTCCTCCCCTTTCCCTTTCTTCTTGGCATCTCTGGTGGCTTTTGTTTTTGTTGTTTTGTTTTTTAAGATAGGGTTTCTCTGTGTAGCCTTGGTTGTCCTGGGCAGGCTGGCCTTGAACTCACAGAGATCTGCCTGCCTCTGCCTCCCCAGTGCTGGGATTAAAGGTGTGCACTACCATACCGGACTCTGATGTCTATTCTTGTTTTTTCTCTGACCATTTTGCCAACAGGGAATGCCCTGACCAAGGGCTGACTGCTTATTTCTCAGGCCTTGGCCCAGCCTTCTCAGAGCAGAGGACTCCTACTCTCCAGTCCCAATCTCAGTAGACACCTGCCTCCGAACCACCACTGTGGGCCTAAAGGCAGCAGGTTTGCAGTTAGATTGGCCCTTCAGAGTTGCTTTGACTTGGGCCTCAGATGGCCAGACCCTTGTCAAGCTGATTGATATGTCTTTATATGGAACCTCTCCCAGGTCACTCCTGGCCAAGTGTGCAGCTGAGACCACACCTGGGGCATCAGTGCCTGCCAAGTACACTCCTAGTAGCTCTCAAAACAACTGCTTGTACAAAGATGGCTAGGCCGTGAAGCAGTCCACTTTAACTTTTCTGTTTGATGGCTTTCATGCTTGCTCTTGGGTTGCTGCTTCCTCCAATAGGGGCTCAACAGGGTCAGGGCTTTCTCTGCCTTGCACATCATTGTAAAGTCCGCATACAGGAAGTGTTGAAGGTTCTGCATTCAATGCTCACAATGCCCTGGAAAAGCTGCTTGTTTCTTTTATTTGTTCTCTCTCTTATTGTACAAATGAGTTAAAAGAGGCTCAGCTTACACAACTTATTCAGGAAGTGGTAAGGGCCAAATTCAAATGCTGTCTCATCTAAATCCCTGGCCTGAATCCCTCTATTATACTGGATTAATGGGAAGAGGACAGTTGTAAAGTTGTTCCTATGTCAAAAGATGAAGGTGTATATTCGGGATGTGCTGGTCAGATTACACATCATTAAAGACATGTAGCATTCCTCACGACTCAACTGTTCATACACTGTTCCCCAAACGGAGATTGTCATAAACATGGACTCAGTGAGTGGAGACCCCATTGTCCCCTTGTGCTGGAGACACAAGGGGTCAGAGTTGACTAAGGAACAAAACTGTGTCCTGTTTTGCTCTTTAATTCTAATTATATAATTATTTGGGCATGAGCACATTTTCTCAAAAGCTTGAGTCCAAGAGGGAGAGCATCTATGGGGCACATTGTTTCTCATCTGACACCCATATACATAGGCTATGTTCTCTGTCTCCTCCAGGGGTAAGCAGGCAGGCGGGACCCCCTTAAATCAAACTGAAAAGACAGAATGGATAAGTTTTCTGGAACAGGTAGTGCTTGGCCTGGCAGTGGTGGTGCACAATTCCAGTACTTGGTAGACAGAAGCAGGCAGAAGCAGAAACTCTGTGAGTTTCAGGCTGGCCTAGTCTACAAAACGGGTTCCTGGACAGCCACAGCTATACAAAGAAACATCTCCAACAGAAAAAAAGGAAAACCCAAACAGGTAGTGCTTGAACTAGATCAATCAATAAATTAAGAGTCCTGCTGACTACACCAGGATGGCTTGGGACTCTAAATCTTCTTCAGCCTCCCATGTGCTGGGGGGAACAGGCATGCACTATAATACTTAGCTTTGAACTGGGCCTTGATGGAAAGTAAAATATGCACAGCCAAAAAGGGCAGGTTGGATGTAGGTAGGAACACTCTTCAACCCCCTCCTCTGTATCTCCACTGCTTAAAAGAGTGCCTGCTATGTAGAACAGATTCAACAAACATTGTGTCTTGTTTCCCATCTTTTCCAACTATCTATATAAATGCTTAAATCCATGAATCTTAACATCAGGCTGACTACACAACTTAATTTTGTATCATATATGAAAGAGAACATAAAAACATGTTATATAACAAAATTAATAAAACTTGATTTACCTGTATTTTATATTAAGCCTAAAGTCTATAGAGTATTGGTCTGACTGCTTCAGGGCCAGCCATGTACAGTGAAAGGATGTTTAGACTTTTTATGAAAATATTTGGGAGTTCTAGAAACACCAAAAGTTAGAAGTGAGATTTACAGCTACATGGGAACTTTTGCATCTGAATTTTTTAATTAGCCGAATGTAGGAAGCACTCTTCCTTTGGGTAGTTCATAGAGATCCTGGGAACAGATCACAGGTCCAGAGAAGACGTTTCAGCCAGAAGTTCCTCAGATAATCACACTTGACTGCAGTCCATTAAGTCAGTCTCTGCACCTACAGAAATGCCACATGTGCTGGTACACACATGAACTCAAGGCCAACCTGAGCTCTATACAGACTTTCTCAAAACAAAACAAAACCCTCAGGTGTTTGAGCACTGTTGCTAAAAGACAGGACTGTCAAAGTAGCTTAGCTAGTAGAGTGCGTATCTAAAATGGATGAGCTTTCAGTACTGCAGAAGCCAGGAGTGATGATGTGGGTGACTTGGGAAGTTCACAAGGTCAAGAGCCTGAACTCCACACCCCCAGGGTTCCTCTGTGTAGCCCTGGCTGTCATAGAACTTGATTTGTAGACCAAACTGGCCTTGAACTCAGTTACGCCTCTCTGCTTCTTGAGTGCTGGGATAAAGGTGTGCATCATCACACATGGCTTGAGATGATCTTTTTTTATATATATATATAAATTTATTTTTATATCAATCACAGGTTAGGTTTTTGAGATGATCTTTTGACACATACAAAGTTCCAAGACAGATTTGGCTGTGTTTTGAGGACACAGTGAGGAAGCCTCTATAAAACAAAGGAAGGTCTCAGGAGAAACTATCCCTGCCAAATGTTGGACACGCAGCCTCCGGAGCTAGAAGAAACCCATTCCTTTAAACTGTCCAGCCTGTGACATTTTGTTACAGTATCAAGAGCAGTCTACCCTGAGCATGAACTGCAATGAGGACTGGAGAATATTTCTGCTTGCACTTACTTGTCTAATGTCCATGGATTCCTGAACACTGCTTTACACTTATAATCCTTATAACTGCCTTTGCTTTAAGCAAGCCCCAATTATCTTTCGTTTCAAGTAAGTAAGACACTGGAGCCTAGATAGCTCCAAGTTAACCCCTGAAGACTTTAGTTTTTAAAAATTTATTTTTACTTATGAATGTGGATGTTTTGCCTGCACGTGTATCTGTGTACCATGTGTTCCCAGTGCCGGGAGTTATCAGATGCCCTGGAATTAGGGTCATAGACAGTTGTTGGGTACCATGTACGTGCTAGGGCTTGAACTCCATCCCCTGAAAGTGTAAACACTTTGAAATCACTTCCAATGGGGACCTAGGATACATTTCTGCCCTGAAATTTCTCATTATAAAGATCTTATAAACAGAGTTAGAAAGCCTAGGGTCTATTTACTACTGGTAAAATACTCCCAATATTCTAGCACTTACTTCCTAGAGTTAAACTATTAGCAGAGTTACTGCTAATCATAAAAATCCCCACAATTACTGACCTTGAGTAATTAGATTCCCAACAACTGTTGACACTGAGTGACAAGCTGCCTCTCAGGATAACTCATCAGTAGAATAATGGTTCTTGCCACACTAATCTTTATGTTCTAGGGTAATACTCCACTGGCTGGCTTGTTTGTCTGGTATTATTCTTGGCAGGGCAGGGGCCACAGGGCAGCCTAACCTTGGTTGTTATTTGTGGTATTGGGGTTCAAAAGTAGGGCCTGTCACTGAGTTACAACCCCAACCCCTTACTGGCTTCCTTGGGTTGGTTGGTAATTCACATTTTTTTTTTCCTTTTCCTCCTCCACTTATCTTATCCTTCTTTGTTCTTTCCACCCTGCACTGCCTATGACCTTCCCCCTGGCTGGCTGCTTGGTTTTAAGTGAGTCAATTCTGCAATGGCTGTTATGTGAAGGCACAGTATTTTCAGGTATTTGAGGCCCTGCGAGGAAAGTGCAAGGGCTTACCTGAGAAAGGTTCTTCTCAGCTCGTTATTTATTTATATCTGAGTGCTCTATCTGCATGTACCCCTGCATGCCAGAAGAGGCAGATCCCAGTAGAGATGGCTGTGTAATCACGGAGGCATCTCTCCAGTCTCAGCTCATTAGCTCTTTTTTTTTTTTATTTATTATGTATACAATGTTTGTTTGCATGTATACCTGCACACCAGAAGAGGGTACCAGATTTCATTTTAGATGGTTGTGAGCCACCATGTGCTTGCTGGGAATTGAACTCATGACCTCTGGAAGAGCAGCCAATGCTCTTAACCTCTGAGCCATCTCTCCACAACCCCCCCCCCCCCCCCCC